>OY757907.1:457500-662500 GCA_963585895.1 Sepioteuthis lessoniana | reverse complement strand
AGTCTGCTTTAGGAAAAATAGCAATCTTTCTTTTCCGTTTCATCTTAGCAAGACAATAAGGATATCATCAGGTGGCATCATCTCAATAGAATGAAAAAGTAAATGAAAAAAAATTAATTTCTGACTGTGTCGTTACTGCAAGTTTCCATGAGAATATCAAGCATAATTTTGTGCGTGTGTTTGTTCTGTTTCATCCCCCTCTCAATTTTGTAAATGTTGTAAATAATAAAAGGATAAAAGCTGAGTTTATTTTGTGATCTAGATAGTTACGTATTTCCCAATTGTGTTAGCAGTCAAAACTAAAATTTCAAATGCTGATTTTCAAGGTGAGCTAACTCTGTCTATAGGAAAATCTGTTCAATACAATCTTCGGAGACACGTTTTCATCTTTGAAGGTGTTTCATAAATACTAAAAATAGAAACCTACATAGAGTTATATTTTTTGTATTGTGAATTCTTGACTTAATTACTTAATAACTTGTTTTGATCAGCCATTCAAAAATAAAGACGAAACATAATTACCAGTCTAAAGAAACTAGCAGTACTCTCCATGTACAAATATCTAGCCAGACAAATGCTTTTTTAAAAATAAGCCTTTTTACTGAAACGTTTTTCAATATATCTATAATATTCGAAAATCAAGCAAACTTTAGAAAAAAAAGATCTTTCCAATTCGACACAATTTATTGATATAAATAGTCATAGTTCGAGATAAATGTTTTAACGTTGATCTTAAACAATCTTTGTGATAATCATCAGAAAATTTCCTTTATCTAAATCATTATTTATTTCTAATCTTTTCAATTTTAAATGATTTCTTAAATCTATTTTGGATTTTAGTCCTCTTCTTTTGATAAAACCTAAGTTTGATTTTTAACGAATGCATTCAGCAAATAATATTTTGATTTTAACTAAAATTAGAAAAAAAAACAAAAAAAACAAACAACCCCCCCTACCTAACAACCCCCCCTCACTTCCACCAAATTACCCCCCCCCATTAAAGACAAACAAATACCCCCACCCCTTCCTGATCTTTCGTTTGTGTCTATTTAGGATTTGAACATTTCTGAGTTATTTCTTTCTTCCATTTTTTGATCGGTCAATTCAAGAATCTAAGCTGAAATTTGGTTCAGACTGAATTTCTGAAATCTATTTTGTTTCTGTTTAATGATCCTTTCGAGTAGCATCCTCATCTTTTGGAGGAACATCTTCATCTTTTTTGTTGTTGTTTCTTCAGTTTTGTTGCTGTTTACTCGTATCAATGGAATTATGTTGGACTTTTCCAATTTGTTCTTCTTTCCCAGGATGAAATTTCCGTACCTATCTTTAAAATTTTGCATGCAAGCCCCCAAAAGAATCTTTGATAAAAGGTTTGATTCAATAATTTAGAGATTTTCATTCAAATAGTATTAAGAATAATCGACAAACAATTAAATTCTGAAGAAAAGATTTTGTTTGTACATTACACTTTGTGATGGCGGCATTAAAATTCAATACTATTAAAAAAAACACACCGAACTTTTTTTGTTCTTTTAAAATCTTGTTCTCAGTTTGAATTGAGAATAAGTTTTTTTCCAAATATTTGTGATAAAAGACATATAAGATAATTGTTCTACACAACCCTTATTCAAATTTAACTTAATTGAGAACTAGTTAAGGTGAAGATTCTTTTTGTAGCTGATCCAGGGATAGACAACTATTGTTGACTTCACCACAATATTTAAAAGGGATAAATATTTCTTTTTACTGAAAGAAGAAAACGTTGAAAAAATTTATTAAAATGTTTATGTATTCTGCGCACATTTGTTTTTTCCCATTGTAATAACCCTGCCGACAAATGGGGATGGGGTTGTGAATAAAAATAGCTTTATGATGGTGCAAAGAAGGATATGATTTATAAATGGATCTATGGGTAATAAGATACCCCGTTACTGTAAAAACAAAGAGTGCACGTAACTTTATTCAAACTTTATTCAATGTAAATTGTAAAAGATAAACGCATTTCGTTTTATTCGCTTCGAATCTAAACAGTTTTTTTTTTACATACTGTATAGAATATTTAGAGATATTTTCAATCACAATTTCAGTCACCCGCGTCTCAATGAAAAGAAAAGAAAAGGGAAAATGAAAAAAAAAAAAATTTAACAATGAAAATAATCTGAAGAGTTTGAATAAGGCAAATGAATTGGGATTTCTCCCAAATTATTCTACAAATCCTCCCAACTGCAATTTTGTTTATCTTGGCTATTTTGTTCCTGGCTGTTTTGCCATAACATCATTAATAAAGTCCAATGGCGACTTTGCCAATCACTAGAATAATCTTCCCAGATATTTTCATTAAAATTTTGTTGTCATTGTAAAATGTCACTTAAACGTTTGGAATTTTTCAAATTGAAGTAATAATTCAAGTCAAAGGACTAGGTGGGAAAGATGATCTATTGAGAATTGTGTGAGAGATTAAAATTTGACCATGTTAACAAATAATGTACGTACAAACCATCATCTGCCCTAGAAAATATGGCCGATAAAATTCACTTGGTCTTTGAGATACAAACGGAAAAGCAGATCCCGGTCAGAAGACCATGCTAAATGCTAATAAGAAAATAAGAATTTGTCATGTGACTGTTTTGCCATTCCAGTGGATCATAGAGTGAATATGAAAGAAAATTAAACGATAGATAAATGCTTGGATTTTGCCAGAGCTGAAAAAATATGGGTCATTGAGATGATGGTCATACAAATTATAGTGAAAACTAATGTCAGAAAAGTAGTTGTAGAATGTATCAAAAACAGGTAAATAACTTTTAACTTAATTTTACCTTTTTGAATCATCAAAATATCTTAATGAATCGGCTCTTTTAATTCTAAAATTGCATTAATGCTTCGAATCATGACGATTTCTGGAATTAGGTTTCCACCATAATTCTTAGTCAGGTTTTTAAAAAACCAAAACGACGACATTAAGTCCAAAATATTTGTTGATATTCCTTACAAATTTGCATTTCCAATAGTTTGCATTGTAGCCAATTATTTTTCTTTTTTTCTTTTTCTTTTTTCTTGAATCCTCATACATTGTAGGCTTTCTCTGATATATTTTAAAACAATTTTCAGTGTCTAAATTAGTATCATTTTCTCCTTGCGATCTTTTCTGATCAGCATTAGCTGGCGGTTTTTCACAGGACCTAAGTATTCAAGCCAATATTAAAGCAGGGGTCTGATTGATTTCGATTCTTCCTCTAATTTCCACTTATTCCAGTCTTTTTCCTAGACTTTCAGGAACGTTTCAAATAAGCCAATTACAATTATTATCATTGTCGTCACCCAAATGTTTCACACTGTATTTTGTTCTCTGGCTGGTCCAAGTATATATTTTTTTATCTTTCAGATATATTTGAATTACGCACTGTGGTCCACATTATTACTTTACTCCTTTGGGAGTTTTTCCTACCAGCATGAGTTGTTGATTTTTCACTGGACTTTGAGGGACAGCAAATCTTCTCAAGTCTCCAGAACTCTTCTCAGTATTCTGACCAATATTAACAGTGGTGTCGTTTGGATGATCTCCATTATTATCATTATTATCATTATTATTATTATTATTATTATTATTATTATTATTATTATTTACTCACTCCTTGAGAGTTTTTCACATCAGTTTTAGCTGATGGTCTTTCACTGGAGTTTGAGTGACAGCAAGTCTCCTCAAGTCTCAAGGACTCTTTTCAGTATTCTGTTCGTTGTTGTAGTTTGGATGGTCTTCATTCATCCTCCTATCTCGAAGTCCTCCAGTCCCTTTAATGATCCTTTGGTGACTGTACCAAAAGCATCAATCACAATTGATATAATTGTCACCTTCATGTTCCATAGTTTTTCCAATTCCCAAGCAAGGTCCAGGTATTTATCCTTCTTTTCACTTTCCTTCAGTTTTATTCTGTGGTCAGCCGGGACAGCAAAGTCCACAATTTTGCATTTCACTTTTTTTTTGTTGATTAACCAGCTCATTGACCTAGGGAGCAGAGTGTTCGCCAATGATCCGGGAGACCTGGGTTCAACCCCAGGTCGAGTCATACCAAAGACTTTAAAAATGGTACTTAATTTGATACCTACTTGCTTAACACTCAGCATTATGAGGTACGTATCAAGAGTAAAGTGGAGCAATCCAGGGAAAGGAGTAGCGTCCTCCCCTACACCTTGGCGTAGTACCTATTGAAAAGGGAGCCTTCCGGTTACCCTCGACTATTGTCGCCAGCTTTACTTTACTTTTTTATTATAAGGTCTGGTCTTCTGGCCGAGATTAGGTGATCCGTTTGTATGCCAAAGTCCCATAGGAGTTTATTTGTTTCATTCTCTAGGACAGATGCTCGGTTTTGCATATACCATTTGTTCGTATCGTCAAATTTAAATTTCTTGCACATCTCCCAGTGGATCACCTTGCCCACCCAGTCGTGTCTACTCTTATACTCTTTCTGAGCTAATTTGCTGCATTCGCTTATTTTGTGATTGATGGTTTTGTCTCCATCACCACATAACCTACATTTGCTATTTTGTTGCATCTTATCTATTCTCGCTTTGATATGATTGGTTCTTATGGTGTTGTTTTGTGCTGCTATTTGGAGAGATTCAGTTTCTCTTTTAATATTTTCTTTCATTTGCTACATCCAGGTTTTCTGGTGTAAGATGTTGCTTACTAGTAATTTAAAGCGGCCATAGAGTTGTTTTTCTTCCTATTTTTGTTTTCTAGTTATTGTCGTTCTGTTGGTCTTCGTGTGGTGATATAGTCTGTCAATATGGTCTCCGGGATGTAATGCATTTTGTATGGTCATTAGTTTTCTTGTTCTTTGGTCCATTTGCTTAAGTTCTTCTCTGCTCCACTTCAAATATGGTTGTTTCTGCAAGATAGTTTTGTCTCGAGTGGCTTTTTAGTTCTCCTGGGATATTCTTTCTTAATTTTTTCTTTCTCCATTTGTTTGATGGTGTCAGATTCCAAGATGCCCAAGTATTTGTATGTTTCCTTTTCTCTGAGCGTTCTAATCTTGTTTTGATTTGGTAGTTCCATTCCTTCCGTCGGGTGTCGTTTGTCGCTTTTCATTACTCGCATGGAATATTTTTCTATGTCAAATTCCATCCCATGTCCTGACTGTATATTCTAACTGCGTGTATTAGAGTTTCCAGTTCTTTTTCATTTTTTGCAAATAGTTTGATGTCGTCCATGTACATTAGGTGATTGATCTTTTCGTGCGATTTATTAAGTTTGTATCCGGTTGTGCATTTTCTGAGTATGTGGTTAAGTAGCATCATCGCAAATCTGAATAGTAACGGTGATAGTGCATCTCCTTGAAATATACCACTTTGAATCTTTGCTTCAGTTATGCTTTTCCCTCTTGTTGTCAATTCCACTTTCCTGGTTTTCATGGTTTTCTCGATAAAGTTTAGGGCTTCATCTGATATTTTGTACATTTTGAAGTAGTCTATTATCTAGTTTTATGTGACCATATAATATGCCTTTTTGTAGTCAATCAAGGCCATTGCTAGATTTTCCCGTCTGGTCTCGTTTAGGATGTGCTGATCTATATATAATAACCCTCCAGTGCCTCTGGATTGTTTGCATTATTATTATTATTATTTTACTCTTTTGAGAGTTTTTCACTCTAGCGTTAGCTGATAGATTCTTACAGTAGTGTGAGTGATAGCAAGCCTCCTCAAATCTCCAAGATTCTCCTGAGCATTGTGGCTGATCTTAATAGTGCCAGTTGGTTTCCATTTGTTCTTTTAATTCCATTTCTGCCAGTCTCTTTACCAATATTTGGGGATTGTTCCAAGTGAGCCAATTACGACTGGTTTCACCGTCACCTTCATGTTCCATAATTTTTCAAATTCTCTAGGCAAGGTTTACTTATTGTTACGTGGGGTAGAAAATAGGAGAGATATATTTTTATGTACATTACAAGGTGTGTTTCATTCGCCCGTATTATTCCGAGACGAAGAATAAAATTGGAAAAGGAGGCGCCAAATGAACCTTTTCTAACCACGCATGATTCGAGGCTAAAGGAGGAAGAGAAAAAAAGACGACGACAAGAAATGGAATTGCAAGTCAACCCCTTTCCACTTTTTACCCACCTCAGCTAGCCTTGAACTCTTGGAGTGAACTTTGGGTGACCTTATCAACCACGTGTTCGGCTCTAAGAGTCAAGGAAGGACCCTTTTGGTTTTTGACTGGCAAAGTGACTATAGCAGTAGCGGTTTTGACTTCGAGGCGTCCACATTCATCCCTGGGCTCTGTTTCACTACACCCGAAATGTGACTAAGAAAAAGGACAGCCGAAAACTAACTCCTTGTGGCAAGCTTCTTCGAGAAAACGGAAAGAAAAAAAAAAAGAGAGAACGAAAGAGAAAAAGAACGAAAGAAAAAAAAAAGAGATTATTAACCAGTCCTAAACCCTCAGTGAGTTTCGTATTTCTTTTGCCTCTATGTGTCTATCATGCAAATCTGTTTGAGTTAAGATTCGTCTCGGACTTCTATATATACATAGTAACAATAGTTTTCCATCCCCTTTTGTTCTTAAAGTCTTTTTTTAATATATATTCTTACTCTTCCCTAAATAAGTTGTTATTGTTATAATAAAATTTTGTTGTTAAATCTTCAAATTGTGTTGTGTTGGTTTTGCGAGTGCTTGTCGCTTATTCTGCTGTGATTTACCGTGAGTCTTATATTGGAGAAATTCCCTTCCCATTGTTCACCCTTTTTTTTTTTATCGAACCTTGGGACATTCTCGCAATTTTATATATATTTTTTTTATTATTCTCGTTACGTGCCTGTTTTCGCAGTCCCAGTGAAAGTCGGTTCGTAACATTATCTGTCTCTTTTTTCGACTTCTTTTAATTTTATTCCGTGATCTGCCTTGACGGCAAAGTTCACTATTCGGCACGTTCTCATTTTTTAGTTGGTTGTTTGTTTGTGTTTTATGGCATATCAAACTTTGTAAGATATTTAATGCCAAATCCGTTTTTATACAAATTATCCGTTCTATCTCAAACAATTCAGTTTAGCATAAGTACGCAGTTTAAATGTAAGTACACAGTTTAATTGTCAAAAACATTTCTATTTCGAGCTATTCAGTTTAGTCAAACAGTTCTAATTCAAACAATTCAGTTTAGCATAAATATGCAGTTTAGTTCTATTTAATCCATAGATAGGGCCCTATCAGGTGGTACCATTCCAGGCCAGAGTGGACCTGGGAGCAATAGCAATGAAAGAGTGCTCCGCATTCCCCAAAGCCCCAGCATCACTGGAAACTCATGATTAGATTACTTAGTATCATATCCAGGACACTCGTTGGGGTAGTCTTACTACCCTGCAGAGGTGCAGTCGGTGTATTCTACGGCCCATTTTTTTATTGACCATCACTAGGTCTGGTCATTTGGCTAAGATTAAGTGATGCGTTTGTATCTCAAAATACCTGTGAACTTTGTGCGTCACGTTTTCCAGGACGGATTCCAGGTTGAGCATATACTACTTGTTCTGATGGTCAAATTTAAACTTCTTGCACAATTCCCAGATGATAACCTTCCCCACCCTGTCGTATATAGCGTTATACTCCAGTTACACTAGTTTGCTACATAAGATTACATTAGATTATTATGTGATTAATCGTTTCATCTCTATAACTACAAAAACAAACTTGCTAATCTCTATTGCGTCTTATCTATTTTCGCTTTAACACAATTTATCCTAATGGCGTTGTCTTGTGCGATGAGATTTACTTTCTTATGGTTTCCCTTCTGTAGCCATGTCCAAGTCTTCTGGTGGAGGATTTCGCTTGTTTGCTGCTTGAAATAGCCATAAAGTTGTTTTTTTTTCTCATTTCTGTTTCCTAATTATTGTTGTTCTGTTTGTCCTTATGTTACCAGCGTTGGTGCTAGCCGTTGCGAGTAGTTTTACTTTGATCTTTTTTATATAGTCTTCGAGTCCACGTATTGATGTAATCATGCTATCTTAAATGTTGGTGGGGCTTCTTCTACCTTCTTTTCTTGACACGTATAGTCTGTTTATGTCATCTCTCCGATGTAAGGCCTTGTGCATCGTCATCGACTTTCGTGTCCTGTGTTCGTTTGGTCTGAATTCATTCTTGGTCTATTTTAACAATGGTCCTGTGTATCTTTCAAAAGAAACAGCTCAGGTATATTTTTTGATGAGGTTTCTGCTGCAGCGTTTGGTTTCGAGAAGCTTTCTCATTCTTTTTTATTTTTTCTTTCTTCTCCTCTTGTTTGATGGAATCCGCTTCCAATATTCCAAAGTCTTTGTAATTTTCCTTTTTTCAAAGCGTTCTGATTCTTTCTTCATTTGGCAGTTCGATTCCTTCAGTTAACTGTCTTTTTCCACTTTTCATTATGACCATAGCACTATTATCTATGCCAAATTCAATTCCTATATCCTTGTTGTATATTCTTATAATTTGTATCAGAGACTTTAAGTTTGTTTTTCATTTTTTACAAACAACTTGAGGTCGTCCAACATATTTGGTGATTAATCTTGCAATTTAGTAAATTTGTAGTCCTATGTGCATTTCTTACACATGTGACTGAATGGTATCATTGCTATTTATTATAGCAATGATTAAAGCACATCTTGGAAGATACCTCTCTGGATTTTCCCCTCTGCGAAGTATTTTCCTCATGCTGTTAATTCTACTTTCCATTCAGGTATGTCTGCTACTAAACATCTTTTCAATTTGATAGCCAGTCTTTCATGGATTGAGGTGAATTTTTTAAACCAAAATCCATGTATGGCGTCATGGCCTGAAGTTTTCTAATTTGGTATTTTTTGAGTGTTGCTCTGAATTCAAACCTGTTAAACTCCGCTTAAAATTGACCTTGTGTCATATCCTGCCCGAGCGGAGGGGTTGGTAAATAGGATTATCTGCGCTGCTGACACAGATATGACCAAGTACCCTTAAAGTAAGAGAACTCCTAAGCGGGACACTAACCCACTCTTCCCTGGGGTTATTTATTATTCGCGCTGCTGACACAGATATGACCAAGTACCCTTAAAGTAAGAGAACTCCTAAGCGGGACACTAACCCACTCTTCCCTGGGGTTATTTATTATTCGCGCTGCTGACACAGATATGACCAAGTACCCTTAAAGTAAGAGAACTCCTAAGCGGGACACTAACCCACTCTTCCCTGGGGTTATTTATTATTCGCGCTGCTGACACAGATATGACCAAGTACCCTTAAAGTAAGAGAACTCCTAAGCGGGACACTAACCCACTCTTCCCTGGGGTTATTTATTATTCGCGCTGCTGACACAGATATGACCAAGTACCCTTAAAATAAGAGAACATCAAAGCGGGACACAAACCATCACACCCTTAGGATTGTTTATTATCTGCGCCCCAGAAATAGATGTGACCAAGTACCCTTAATGTAAGAGAACTCCTAAGTGGGTCCTAACCCCTCCCCTGGTATTGTTTATTATCTGCGTTCCTGACACAGATGTTACCAAGTACCTTTAAAGTAAGAGAATTTCTAAGCGGGCCACTCCCCCCTCCACTGGGATTGTTTATTATCTGCGTTCCTGATACAGATGTAACCAAGTACCCTTAAAGTAAGAGAACACTTAAGTGGGTCACAAAACCCCCTCCACTGGGATTGTTTATTATCTGCGCTCATGACACAGATGTGACCCAGTACCCTTAAAGTAAAAGAACTCCTAAGCGGGATACTAACCCACACTTCCCTGGGGTTATTATAATTCGCACTGCTAACACAGATGTGACCCAGTACCCTTAAAGTAAGAGAACTCCTAAGCGGGTCACAAAACCTCATCCAGGGGGATTGTTTATTATCTGCCCTCCTGACACAGATGTGACCAAGTTCTCTCATGGTGAGAGAACTCTAAAACGCATAAAAAAAAAGAAAAAAAAAAAAAAGAAAAAAGAAAGAAAGAAAAACTTCAAATTTTCTACTATGTTTAGTTTGAACTTTGTTAAAGTCTACAGTGGAACTACATCTTACAGTATAACTGAAGATACTTAATCCCGAGCTATTTGCGGGATTTTCCTGTATCAAGATTTTGGCTCATTGGAATCTCGTAACTGATAAAGGTAGCCTTTTTACTAAGATGAAATTTCTAGGTTTTTCCTATGATATAGCTAAATTAATAGAAACTACAGTCATGAATTCAAACAGTCACGTTGCAGAAAGATTAAAATTAAAGATAAAATGATAGTAATATTACCGACCAAACAGAACATGCAGTTAGTTTCCCAAATTTTTAGCATAAACTGGACGAAAGAGAAGTTACTTTTACTTTGGATGTCCATTTTTGCATTTTAACACTCACGATGGAGCAGCAGCAGCAGCAGCAGCATTCTTCTTCTTCTTCTTCTGATTCATATTTTTAAATGCCGATTGAAATTCTTAACTTTGTACTAAAAGTTGGTCACGTAACTTTATAGAATATTCGAGCTGTCTACAAATCTCCTCTACTTGTTAATTTAATAGCTTTCACAGAGACATACTCTCCGAAATTAACACTCTGGACGAAAGAGAAGTTACTTTTACTTTTGCCGTCAATTTCTGGGTTTTAACACCCACGACAGTGCAGTCTTCTATTTTTTTTTTCTTCGGCATTATCAAGTGGTCTTATTTTGGAGTCTGAGTGACTGCAAATCTTCTCATATCATCAGGACTCTTCAAAGTAATCTAGCCCAAATTAACAATGCAGTGATCTGGATGATTTCGATTCATCCTCTTATTTCCAATTCCTCCAGTATCTTTTGAAATGGTTCCGAGTGCACCAACTATAATTGGCATCACTATCATCCTCATGTTCCACAGTTTTCTTTAATTCTCTGATAAAGTCCAAACATTCATTTATCTTTTTGCTTTCTTTTATTTTCACTCTGTGGTTCACAGGAACAGCGCAATTCACTTCATGACAAAGCCGTTCATCTACAAAGATGGCTTTGGAATTAAATAACCCATAAAGATTGATATGTCATCAAACAAATCAACCAAACCAAGCCTTCTTTTCTTGACACGTAGAGTCTGTTTATGTAAATTTTTTTAGGGTTGTAAAGCTTTGTTCTTCGGTCCATTTGTTTGAGTTCCTTTTTTGTCTATTTTGAAAATGGTCCCTAGTATCTTACAAGGGAGACTATCCAGGTGTTTATTTCTTGGATGAGATTTCTGCTGCAGAGTTTAGTTTCGAGAAATGTTCTCGTTCTTCTGAGGTACTCTTTTTAAAATTTTTTCTTTAATCTCAGTTAATTTGATGGTGTCTACTTCCAATATTCACAGGTACCTGTATTTTTCTTTTATCCAAGCATTCTTATGCTTTCCAGATTTGGCAATTCCACTTCGGTGGACAATAGTTTACGGAAAAACATTAGCATCGTCTGGAATCTTAATATTAACTTAAGGAGCAGTGGGCTAAATAAATACTAGCAGACACTTCTTTGATAAAAGAAGAGTATGTTCGAAAAATTAACGTTCAGTTGTGATGAATCGAATGACTTTCTCGAGTTAATGAAACAAAACGAAATTAGACCAACACATTAAAAAAAGAAGCAAAAGTAAATTGAATTCTCTAAAGTAAATACAACAGAAGGTCAAATAATTACTAAAATTAAATGTTCCAAGATGAGAAAGGCAACATTTCTTACCATTGATGCTCGAAACAAAGGACTAAATCTAAATGTATGAGATACCAAAAATCTGAACCTTTCCTACCGTAAGAAAATTAAAATGGAAGTAGTCTACCGGTGACTAGTCTAAAAACTGTGCTCTTAAACACTATAGCTGGTAAAGGAGATAAACGATAGGAAATGTAGATCCTGGTGCAACACAAAAATTAGCATGGCACATTTTTCCATTTCAATTTCCATTCTTCATTTTGACCTCCTTGAGGATGTGCTGATATTTATGTAGTTGGTAATTTGTTCCTCTTGTTCCTTAGCGGTGATCTTTCTGTTCTTCCAGAAATAGTCCACGGCGGTCAATATTTTCTACATCATACGTAGACACGTTATCGGTCTATATTTGCTGTTGATGGTTCCTTTTTGAGGTACTTTTCTTCTTCATCATATATTCGGGCATTCTTGCTTCTTGTAAACATTTTCTTAGTTTCTGAGACGATCTGTCATGGATAGACATGCGTTTTCTAAACCAGAATTCATGTATGCCATCATAAATGAATTTGGAACTTTCTGGAGTGTTGCTCTTAGTGAATCCAGGTGTATGTTAACCGACAGCCCTTATTCCAGTTCTTTACATTCTTTTTTCATTTTATCAATTCAGCTTATTTTCTTTCTGTTCCAATATTATGCTCCAAAACTGTTTTGCTTTCTTTGCGTCTGGTTGCTCATTTGTCCCGGTACTTACTCAATTTACTCATTGGTAGATTTTTCTATCGTTATTTTGGAAGGTTCACTCCTTGAGAGTTTTTCGGAATAGTTTCAATTGGTGCTTTTTCACCGAAAATCAAGTGACAGCAAGTCTTCTCCTGTCTCCAGAATTCTTTAAAGTATTTAAGCTGATTTTAATAGTGCTGTAATCTGAATGGTTTCAACCTATCCTCTCACCCTCAACTCTCACAGTCTCTTTTCCAGGACACTTTTAAGTATCCACGCTGATTTTAATAGCGGTGTGATCTGGATTGTTTAAAATCCTTTCTTGCATCTCCAATTCCCACTTTCTCTTTTCCAGGACTCTTCTAAGTATCCACACTGATTTTTAGAGTGGTGTGATCTGGATGGTTTAAACCCTTCCTCGCATCTCCAATTCCCACTGTCTCTTTTCCAGGCTTTTGGGGTCTGTTACAACAGATGTAATTGCAATTAGAATCAATACCACCTTTATGTTCTTAGATTTTTCAGCTCTCAGGCAAAATCCTGGTATTTGTCGAAAATATCTCTTTCACTTATTTTCACCGATGATCCGCTGGAACGACAAAATCCACTGGCTAATAAGATCTTTTCTAATGGTCAATGAATACTGTCTGTTCATGTAGCTGAGATTAAGTGGTACCTTTGTATTTCAAAGTCCCAGAAAGTTTAGCGGGCTTCATTTTCTAGGACGGGTTCTGGTTTGTGTATACACTATTTTTCAGCATGGACAAATTTTTATCTCTTGCGCAATTCCCATTCCCAGTAGATGACTTTTCCCAACTAAATCATGCCTAAAATTGAATTCCTTTTTTGCTAGTTTGCTGATTTCGCTCATCTCTGCGATTAACCGTTTCATCTCTGTCACCAAAAAAATTGACACTTGCTATTCTCATGCGTATAACAACTTTTTGATTGGTTTTCAGCTCTGATCCTTGTAGTTTCTTTATTTGTTCTTCTTGTTTCATTCCCCACCCCCCAGGTTTTGTTTACCTTGATCTAATTGGGTGTCTTTGTGAGATACAAAGTTTATCACTGATTCCCTTTCATCCCACATAAATTAGATCATTTAGTTCAGTGATGTTGTCTGTTGCAATATTTTGAAACAGTTTATTCAATTTTTCTGTTCCTAATTTGAATTTTTTCTCCTCTTAATTTCTTTGTCATTGTAATTCTTCCTCTTCTTTGGTCATGATTTTTTATCATCTCTAAAATGTTGTTTTTTTTCAGCTTGAGTTAAAACTGTTGTTGTTATGGTTGTGGTGCAATTAATGGAGTCTTCAGACCAGTTTTAACTGGGGGTTTTTCATTGAAGTCTGAGTGACAGCAAGTCACTTCAAGTTTTCATGACTCATCGTTAAACTTTGTATCACCGTTACTTTTGTATTTCCTTGCTTTTTAAAACTCTTTGACGAGATCTAAGTAGCTGTCCATTTTTCGTTTTTTTTTTAAATTTATTTTTATCTTATTTTCACTTTGTTGTCAGCCAAAACAGCAAAATCTTCCAGATGATAAATTCTTCTTTTTTTGGTTGATTAACTGTGGGTCTGTTCCTCTGGCCAAGAATGGGTGATCCGTTTATATCTCGAAATTTTGACACAAATTGTCTATGTCATCTCTTAGGAGCATAACGCCTTGTGTATAGTAAAAAAATTCCTCTTTTTTTAGTCCATTTGTCTGAGTTGTCCCTTGTCTATTTTAAGAATGGTCCCGAGTATCTTACAAGAGGGACAACCCAGATGTTTCAGTTTGGTTTATTGTTCTTTTGAGGTGCTCTTGTATTGTAGTTTATTTCACCTCTGATCCTGTCCGCTTCCAATATTCCTAAGTTCTTGTAATTTTCTTTTTCTCCAAATGTTCTGATACTTTTCCGATTTGATAGTTTTATTCCTTTTGTTATTTCTCTTTTCTACTTTTTTCATTATCAACAAGGCACGTTTTTTCAAATTACAGCATTGTTGAAATTAGGATACTCAGAATGGTTCTAGAGACATGAGGAGACCTGCTGTCAGTTATTTTACAGTGAAAAACCATCAGCTAACACAGTTGTGAAAAATCCCCAAGGCCTAAAATAATAATTATAATAATAATAATAATAATAATAATAGTAATAAACCACACATATTTACAAAACCTTATCTAAATTAAGATGTATTTCATTGACTTTTTAACTCATCTAAATGACACCACAATCAGCCAGTCCGTTGTAGCTGGGCCGTAACGACCATATAAAACATGATATTATTCCCTAACACTGAAATAAATAACATCATTTGACAAGCTTGTACCCGTAATTTTTTTAATTCATCATTTCTTTTCGTTGTTAGTATATTTTTCAACTGTTTGAATTAATATGAAAAGTGCGAAGACTGAAAGTTTCCTAGAACTCGAAATAATTTTAAACCGTTTCATTTCTTTTTTTTTTTTTTTTTTTTTTTTCATGACATCTGTTCAAAGTAGCGAACGCAGCGCTGCCGTTGGTCGCTTTCAGCCGCGAAACTGAACTCTTTGTTCATTTCATGTCTATTCAACTCCGGCTTTCGTTTTTGTCTGGCCCGTGCGTCTGAGGGCGGCTGGAAGCTTTTCATCTGCCAAATGAATGCAACGATAAATATGTCAAAATCTTTTTTCTTGTCACAGTTTAGATTTAAAATTCCAATAGAAATTGTAAATGAAGGGTTTTCTTGAAATCATTATTTATTTCAAAGTCGAGAAGTATATGCGTCAATTTATATATACGTCAATTTATATATTGCTAAAGACTTGAAAGGGCTTGGAGGTTTTTCCTAGTCTATTCGCCATATAAAATCATGAAGTAACCCATCCTTTATTTTCTAATCCGTCCTCCTTTCCGTTTTCTTGTTGGGTTGACTTTCTTTTCTTAGACGCCGGTCCGTAAAGTTGAAAGGCCAACCGATGAATTAAAGAGCGTCGAGCCCAAAACCGTAAATTTAGAAGCGTCATTTGATTATCGGATGAGTTGAAATGTTTTTATGATTTTTGTTTGTGCGGGTGTCTTCTCATGGGCAGCACCAATTCTTTCGCCCAACCTTTCTACACTTTTCCTTTTCTCTCTTTCTCTCTTTCTCTCTTCTCTCTTTCTCTTTCTCTCTTCTCTCTTTCTCTTTCTCTCTTCCTTTCTGTGATAAGTACTTTTTTTTTCGTTATTTCTTTTACATATTTCTTACGGAACAAATAAATGTGTGTGTGTTTATTGACTATTCTTTTCCTTTTTCAATTTTCAGCCTAAATTATCGGGTGATATTTAAGCTTGAAACTTATTCAAAGGCGAATATACAAAAGCTATATTAAACAGATATATTTTTAGAATGAGTTGATTAGGGTCACATTAGGCAAGACACACACACACACACACACACACACACACACACACACACACACACACACACACACACACACAAGCTAAGTTTATTCTTGCTAAATCTCAAGTGTTGAAGTAAGAAAGGTTATGTAGATCAATTTTCCACGCAAAGATTTGATTGCCTTAAAAATCAGTATTTGTAATCGGAGAATTTATCTGGGTTCGAACATCGACATTCAGTAGCGCTGAGTGACTATATCAATTTTGACCGAAGATTCTATCTCTCACCTCTGTCTCTCTTTCTATCTGTTTGAAGAGATGATAAATAAACAGAAAAGAAAATGAAACCAATTGAATCATTAACAATTTGTTGACAGTTAAAACAAGCAAATAGATTAAATAAGTGACTAGTAAATAAATAAGTAAATGAAACTGTTACAAAGAAGAAAACTAACGAAAGTTGTCAAGAAAATATAAATAAAGAATAGGAAACTTGCCGAAATTTTTGCCCGCAGTGTCAGAGTGGCAACTAAGATAAAGATGTTTAAGGCCACAACAGCCGCTGAGTTGAATTATTTCCCTCTCTAATCCGATTTGATTTACGGAACTCTTTCCCTGCTGTGCGTGAAATGAACACTGATTGTAAGGTTGTTTTTTTTTAATGAAGCCCTACTTGGCACTGTTAACTATTAACAGAATGATGAAAACCGTTTGTATGGCCATGATGATGGGTTTGAATGAAAGTGTTGTCAATGAAGCGTTTGGAAGAGAAAAGAAAAACAACCTCAACAATGACGGAGCCTGGAAAGAAAGCACAACCCCCCCCAGCTGATCTCTGAATTAACTGACAAAAATAATAAAAGAAAAAGATTTTCCTCGTAGTCAATGTAGAGAATCAATTTTATGCTAATAAAAGCCTGGAGTTTGTGGAAAAGTAGGTTTTAGTTTAAACAGGTCTCTACACATGTACCAGATTTATGCGTAATTGTCTTCCTCCCCCAACCAAATAAACGCATCTCTCTGTCTAAATACACACGCACACACACGTATTTGAATGTATGTGTGCTCATTATTTACATTTTGGTCAGCATTTTTGGCAAGGATCAGAGTGCAGTATATGTGCATTCTGATTAGAATCACTGTTGTTCCCTGGTACTTCTGTATGGGATCAAAGAGTAGTATCTGTACTCGTGAAATCCTACGTTTATTGAAAAATAACAACATAAGATATAAACTATACGAGTGAAAACAGTTATTTTTTCGCAGAGGATAACATTTTATATATATCCCAGAATAAGTAGAACTCCCCCTGCAACCCCCCCCAAAAAACAGAACAAAGCAAAAACAGACATTAGATATTTGTGCACTTTTTAGAATTTTGATTTTATCTTGAAATCTGTTTAGTTGGATTTCCAGAGAATAACAATAATACTCTCTTATCCTCGATAGGTGTGCCAAGAAGTGGCAGTTTAATCGCATGCAACGACACAGATACTACACTCATATTCTTGCAAAAACAAGAAACAGATAAACGAAGAAAAAAAAACCCAGAAATAGTCAAACTATTTCTTACAGAGATAAAAAAAAAAAAGTGCGTGCATACATGTGTGTGTGCTCACGTATATGTGTTTAGATTGAAGGATCTGAATAATAAAAAAAATATAGAAAAAATAGGTAATAACTGATCAAGTGAATCTGGTGGGTCTGTTGACGTAAATGAGGATCCAATCCTAGTTAATTTCACACACAAAGATAATCTTCCCTTGACCATTTAAGAATGAGAAAGCATAAAAGAAATCGACGCAAAGAACTAAGGAGCGGGAAGTTCGAGTCTCTCACTCACCAATATCTCTACAAGTCACGCACACGAGTTTTAATTTGAGCTGAGTGGCCGGCCGGCTGTGATTACAGACAAGCAGCGTCAGTCACTATGGACGCTGAAATGGTCGGCAGAAAGACAGCCTGTTAAAACAAATAACACGATCAAAATACACAAAGAAGAAAAGAAAAGAAAAAAAAAATGAACGAGGGAGTATAATAAGTGTGCATTAATGTGCATGTGTGTTAACGGGTGAATATTTCATGTTATATTATAGATGCACACAGTGTGTGTAGAGTTCGGATAGCAATCAAATGCAAAAACAAACAAACAAAAAAAAAAAAATAAATAAAAAACAAACCCGAAAAAAACCTGGCTTGGTAGCCGATTAGAGTCTGCAGCTTATGTAGTGTAAGAAGGTATGCGCTTCAAGTAAGTGTACACTGGGCCTAGGTCGACATTATACGATCTATGTCACTTTTATAAAAGAAAATGAATGAGATGCAAGTTTCAAAAGATCGAGTTTTGCCGACTTGGTATTCCTATATTACTTTTCTCAATGCCAACAGCAAATAAAAGCAGATCAAGAAGTAAAGAAAAGGCAAAGAGAATCTAAAGAGATTATTTTGTGCTTTCAAGTACAAAGAAGTAGTCTTAGCATTGATGAATTAGACGACAACAATTGAAAAAAAAAAAAAAGTAAAAAAAGTAAAAAAAAGAAAGGGAATTTGTGAAGAGCAAAAGAAAAAAAAAACTAAGACTGCAAGACAAAAAAAGAAAAAAGAAAAAAGAAAAATACAAAAGGATACATCTATATAAAAAAATAAAAAAGAATAAAAAGAAAAGGGGAAAAAAAGAAAAGAAAAAAGAGTTCAGTGAAAATGACGGGAGATATTGAAAATAGTTCCATTGATTTGAATCGGAAAGTCCGGAGAAATTAATTAAAGGACAATTCACCGTTTAGTTTTGGAAAAGTGATTTCGCCCAGTTTCTTTGAAAGCTTTGAAATATCTTCATTTTTTGATATGACATCCAATGAATAGTTTTTCATAAGTCCACAAAAATATTTCATTTTTTTTGTCGAAAATTTAAAAACTCGGCTTTATATATTGAACAACAGACTTCTAAATATGACTTTAATTTTCCCTCTATTGGGAGAGAATAAATGATTTTCATTGCTTATCGATTGATAAGAATCAACTATGCTTTTAATTACTGACTTTTCTTTGATCCTAAAAATTTCATGAAAATTATATCAATACTCGTTTAAATTAAAAGTTAAAATGCTAATTAATATAGCGAGTAATATAATGAATGATATGTATATCAAATTTTTTAATAAATCTAATGATTACTTATATAGGGACAACAAACTGATTGTGAGAGAAAAATGAAACCATAATCTGCAAATTAAATCTGAATCCGATTTACATCGAAGAGGTTTTAGTTGTTTTGTTTTTTTTCTTGTTACTGATGACTGCTACTTCCCTACATCCGATATTTTGATTCAATAATATTCTACCGGCGGAAAATGGCGACGAAACGCTGAATCTTGTGAATTATTAAAATCAAAATTGTGGCTTAGATCAGTATGTTGTGTTTAGGAAATCAGAAAAAAGAGGATAGCCAACGACGAAGAGTTAATGCAAGTATTCTACACTGAATAGGGTTGATATATGTAAGATGTAAAAGTATTGCTTATGATTTTTCTTATGATTTAGAGAAATCCATTGAAAATTAGGAGGAAAGATCTTATCGATGGTCAGGATTTAAGATTTATAACGAAAACTTATTATTCGCTGATAATTATTATTCTGTAGTAAAAGGGAGAAATGTATTGATTGATTCAATTTGATTGAAAGGATTACATTTTCTTTTTATGATGACAAAATAAGAATTAAATCATTTGCTTCAAAATGAATCAATAATACATTATATTTCTTTTTATTGTAAATAGAACAAAAATTTATTGACTTAGTTCTTATCTTAGGTTTTATGTTTATCACTTTTAAATATAAAAACTAAGTCCCGAAATTTGTAATGAATAATTTATTTAAGGTTTAACATTTATAAAAAGATAAAACGATTCAAATCAAAAGATATTCACAGTAGAACATGACAATTAAGATAATCAGGTGCAAAACGTACGTGAATATAATTTTTTTTTCTTTCTTTCTTTCTTTCTTTCTTTCTTTCTTTCTTTCTTTCTTTCTTTCTCGCCCTCACACCCTCTCTCTCTCTCTCTCTCTTTATATATATATATATATATATATATATATATATATATATATACAACAAATAGAAAGAAAAAATTCACTTGTTTCGTGTCATTATGAATTTATTTCAAATCTATGATGACCCTCATCAGATGGTAAACGAAAAAAATATTTGGGTGTTCTTATATTACTTTCGGTGAGAATAGAATTTGAAATTAAAAGATTTTTTAAAATTAAAATGATTTTTGATTAAACTAATTATATATATGTATACATATATATATAAAAAATTTTTTTTTATGGTGGAGATATCATATCTATTATTATTTGATACAATGTTTATACCTTTCTTAAAAAACCGTTATTCCTAATTTAAATACTTGTGAAAATTAAAAAAAAACCCAGAAAAACTAAATCGTGGCTTGCACCTAAAATTATAGATAAAATATGCATTTATACTTCCGTTGAAACAATTATGAATTATAAATGTCAATTAATATAATTCATGTTATCAGGAAATAATAATTCAATGCTATTAATTTACAAAATTCTATTCCTAATTATGAAAACTATCGTAAAAAATCCATGTTATTTATATTAAGAAAAAAAAATGACATATCGATTGTTAATTTAATCGTAATAAACGAAGAATTATTATGTGGTAGATATTTTATTACTGTAAATAATAATTCCTAACTTATAATATGAATAAATCAAATTATTTGTGTACATATAAAAAAAAATCGGTGTTATCAAAACGGTGTAGCACGTGGAATTGTTCCTTCTAGTTATAAGATTATATCAATAATTAAAAAAACAAAAAAAACAAAACATTTTCATAATTATATATTGTTCTATATTTTATATCTTATGATCTTTTTATGAGTATATTTATACTTAATCTTTTAAATTCAAAAGTATTCTTTATTGGAAAAATATTATTTAAATTATTCTATTATTTAATCCATTTTTTAAAATTATGGATCAATATTTAAATGTATATACCGGACATTGTAATGGTGTTTAGAGTGTTCGCCAATGGCCCGGGAGAGCTGGGTTCAATTCCAGGTCGAGTCATACCAAAGAATCAAAAAATGGTACTTGATGGCTCCTTGCTTAACACTCAGCATTATAAGGTAAGGATCAAGGGTAAAGTGGAGCAATCCATGGAAAGGAGTAGCGCCCTCCCCTACATCTTGGTTTAGAAGCAATGGAAAAGGGAGCCTTCGTGTCACCCTCGACTACGGTCACTGACTTTACCTTACAACTTATTTCAATATATATAATTAAAAAATATAGATCACCTAAGTAATGGTACTTAAATATATTTTATAATATTAACATATGAAGTTAAATTATACAAAGAATTTATTTCTATGTCTACATGCAGATATCATTTCATTCTTAATATTTATTAACTTTCTATTCATATATTTCAGTATACATATTTTCTCTTCTAAGGATGAATTACACTTACCATGTAAACTGTTTGTCGATGAGGATTATTTTCCAGTTTTTAATTGGTGTTAGTCCTAGTTTTATCAGATCCCAGTAATACCTAGATAGGACAGTTTGATTTTTTCATGTTGGATTTTTAAATGATTGGAGGTGGTTGTAATATCTTAATTTCCAGTTTAAGCTTGTCATACCTATGAATTCCTTTTCATTAGTATCATTTTTTCAGTTGAAATGTTGACTTAATATATAATATTATTAATGCTATATTTATTTACTAGGAAGCATTCATTTTTTGTTTTAGAATTACATGATTGTTTTAAGTCGTCATTGTTATTCCAGTTCAGCTTGTTTATTAATTTCTTGTTATGATTGTCAATCATTTTAGATGTATTGTTTGTACAAGAACAACTAATTTTTACGTTATTCTTATTAATTATTTTTGTAAGGGGGGTTATTATCTTTAAATGTTTGTTTATTAAACCTAAAAAAATATTTGCCTATATTGATATTAGAGAGTTTGCAAAAAGGAGGGGGTTAAACAAGATAATATTTCTTCGTCTATTTTTATAAATATTTTGTTTATTCTATTATCCATATTTATATTATTATTAATTCTATTGCTTCCCAGATTATTCTCCTTATTGTTGTGATCTCTTTTGACTTCTAAGTACCTAAGTTCATTCTTATAACCACAGTTATACATGACTTTATTATAAAATTCTTTGTGATTATTAAAAATGTTTTTAGATGACGATAATCTGTTTATTCTAATATCAATTGCATTAGGAATTTGTTTAACTGTGGATGTAGGGTAGTTAGAACTAACATTAATGTATGTTGGTAGAGTATTAGCCTTAATAAATGGTTTATAAGAATTGTCATTTAAATTCAGAGTTACATCATAAAAATTAACTATTTTTAAGTTAGAACTAATTTCCCTCTTTAACCCCATATATTTAAAAGCTCTAATGACCTTTTGTATTGTAGATGTTAGAGGTCCATTACTATTAGGGATAGAAATTAACCCATTATCTCTATAAATACCGAAGTTTTTTAAATTCAAGAATCTCCTTAGTGTATTTAAAATATAGATCTCAACTAAGTCTGCAATTTGGGCGGACTTAGCAATTCTTTAGTTATGGATAGAAGCTATTAAAAAGGGATCCCTCGAGTCACCAAGTTTTTTTTCCTTATATATATATATATATATATATATATATATATATATATATATGTGTGTGTGTGTGTGTGTGTGTGTGTGTGTGTGTGTGTGTGTGTGTGTGTGTAAGGGAAAAATAAAGTTGGTGACTCGAAGGCTCCCTTTTTAATACAACACAACCATCACATTCAATCGCAAACTAACCTGTCGTTTATGTAACGTTCGCTTCATCCATACACACATCATCAAATACTTCGTATTGGGCCATAACACAAATATTTGAATTACTCTAGTTGAGCATTCAAAAATATCAAATAGCATAAACTACAAAAAAAAAAAAAAGAAAAAGAAAAAAAAAGACTTCAAGTATTCGAAACGATATTAATAAAGCGATACTAATTAAGAATAAATATCCCACACTAAACAAAATTTCTTTTAGTTTGGGATTGATAGTTCTAAAATGCATCTGGCACTGGTATAAAGTTTTACAGCCTCGCTGGATTCCCAATCACTAAGCTGCTCTTTAGATTTTCAAACCAGCACCGATGATCTATGCGTTCACACATGACATTACCTTCACATGAGGAATACGCTTACTAAAAATTCCCAAAGTACAGAATAAAACCAGTACTCAAAAATATTCCCGGCGACGCATTTGATTGGATGTTCTACTGATGCTATGGATTTTTTTTCTTTTTTTCTTTAGTGATTTGTTTTGCTACTAGTGGGTTCCTGACCACAAGCTGGTGGTTGATCAACACTAGCTGGGTCACTCTTGTGAAGGTGTATGATGTTGAAAGACCCGAAACAGCTAATGAGCTTGGGAAGAACATCACTGACGATGTGGTCAGGGGCACCTGGGGGTGTATTCCCTGAAACATCCTCGACAATGACAAAAGATGGTCAAAAGTTACCTTACTCAGTCCAACAGTGACTCAGGACAGTTTTTAAACTGCCTACATCCACAGTTGCGACATTTCGTTTACCAAGAAAAGCTTAATAAAAAAATCTAATATATATATATATATGAGGATGTGCAGAGTGGTAACACAATAATCTATTCGAGAAATGGAATTACCTTAGAGAGTTCGAGTTTTGGTTGGGGCTGCTATTTTCATTTACTTTCTCCGACAGTTGTGAAATAATAGAAGGGCAGACGAGGCTCTTGAGCCTTGATTAACAGCCAGTTTAAGAGACAGGCAACTCTACATATGCGATTGGAGCAATGATCAGCTCAGAGAAAAAATATATAAAGATATCATACCGTAATTAATAATTAACTGTTTCCATTTTGAAATATTTCCGGTCGATTCGCTCAATATCGATCTTGGGAATACTTTAGATCATTTATATTAACCTGCTGTTATTAACCATACGGATGATAAGATTGGCATTATTAGAAATATAGCACATAGAGTAGTTTTTATTGACGTTGATGTTGAGTTAAAATTAATCATTTTTAGTGGCTCAACATCTAGCTGGGACAGAAATGATTTAAGTGCATATATATAGAGAAAGCAGCCATCAATTTCTTGTGATGGTTTCCAAGAGAATAGGTTAGCGGTGAGAGAAAAACATACTTTTATAGTGAGGAGAACAGTAAGGCAGAGAGAGAGAGAGAGAGAGAGAGAGAGAGAGAGAGAGAGAGAGAGAGAGAGAGAGAGAGAGAGAGAGAGAGAGAGCTAAAGTGAGCCAGATTTAGAATAATTCAAAAGTCATTTTATCTGAAATTGGGTTAAAATAATTGAGCTTTAGCAGTGTGGACGGAGGGACTCTTTTGAATTATAAGATTTAAAATGAATTATTTTTATATCAAAATTCAAAGAGGAAAAAAGATCATTTGCCAATAATTTCTATGGCAATCATAAATAGATTGTAAGAATCATAGTAAAAACCTCACTGATTTTTTTTTTTGTAGATTTGGCACAATTTTGAAAAAAACAATAAAAAGCATAACTCACAAAGCAATCAAAAGCCATGTTCCTAAATCATTTAATTTGCGCTTAGCAAATGTTATACACATTAGATAAAACGCACGGATCTAAAGGAAACATTATTGCTTTCACATCTGCTGTAATGTAAAGAGTTATTTCCCTTGTCTTGTCGCAACATTGCAAGACTCTAATGTAATATTCAATGAGGAGTTTTCGTCTAGTTAATGACGCATTGTTTTGAAGGAAACTACAGGAAGAAAACCTGACAACCACAGGGTGTCTTCCTTTTTTTTTTTTTTTTTAACTTCATCGCTTATAGTTATGCAATGTTCGTTTGTTTGGAGAGTGGATTTGGTCTCCTCACGCCGGGCAGCGAACTTGCGATTTCCTTGCATGGCCGACTTCATCATCTACATCGTATTCAGCATCAAAAAGTAAACGAAAGACTTCCTGCTTTCTTTCTGAAATACACCATCTATCTATTGAATCATTTTTAAATGTCAACTCACAAATTGATATCGCTTGTATTGTTTTCTAATACAAACACTCATCAAGTCGGTTTCATCTTTACCTTTCTAGTACATCTTCTTAGCTCGATCGCCTTTCCCGCTAAAAACTAGTCGAGCAGTAAGTAGTCAAAAGATTTCTTTCTTCAATAAGCTGTAAAATACATAATTTCTTCGGTTTCAACTTGTATCCACTTTTTAGAATGAAGTTAAGCTTGAAAATATTCCCCACCGTGGGAAAATTTAGAATAGTGACAAAATTTCACATTTGGTCAGAATAACACGCAAGAAAAGATTTTGATTTTCTCTAAGTATTTTGACACTTTTATGCAAACTTCCAATCGAAAATTTTATATAATGAAAATCTTATGAAATATTATGAAAATTTATGGATAATTTTCTCCAAATATTTTGACACTTTTATGCAAACTTCTAGTTTAATTTAGTTTCCTATCGAAAAACCATTAAATTGACCTTAAAATCAAAAGATGAACCTTTGAATTATTTCCTCCCTTATTTCGAGAATAAAAGACATCTACTTATTTCTCGAATAAGCAATTTATAATCTATATCAGAAATCAGAAATGTTGAAATTTTTGTTATCTATCTATCTATCTATCTATCTATCTATCTATCTATCTAATGAGTAAAAAGATCATTTTTGTGTCTACCGTTAGGTTGTAATAAGAACTTTTTTTTTCAACTAACTTCATTAAAAGAGATCGTTTTTCATTGTATTGTGAGAGTAATCGTCACGTCAGCGAATATTTGTTTTAATTTTTCAAAATTATCCCATTTTTGCTTCGTGATTTTGACATTAAAAAGGAAAAACTGCATTTCGGTATATTTGTAATTTTTTATTCGAAGAAAAGTAAAAATGCAACTCAAAATATGGATAAGACATTGAATAATTGATCATTTCAAAATTAACTTGCAAATTTTTGCGGTGACGATGTCTCACTAAATTGTAGACAAGTTGAGGTTGATGTTGAAGATTAAAAAAGTGTCAATGTTCTAAACGAATGGTTCGTTTTGAGTTGTGTAAAACTTGCACGACTATTACTATCAATGTATTTAACAATTTGAATTCACTGACAGAAGATCTTTTGGGATTTTGAAAGTTCTATTACTCTTCCTCTGCCAAATGCCACATTTGGCTTTTCGCTGATCATGAAAAATTTCCATCACCAACTTATCTATTTAGAGAAGGTTTGAAAAGCTGTAAGGATTACTGGAATGGAATTTTGTCTGGGGATATTTATGTTTACTTTGCACTAATTGTCTAAGAAAAGGCATGAACACATTTCTGTTTGTACAGTCGGCTGAGACTGTAGAATACTTCGATTGCATCTCGGTAGTGGGGTAACCCTCTTCCAACGATTGTCCTGGATATGTCATTAAACCATATAATGGTGAGGCTCTAGTTCTAGAATTTGGGGAATGTCGAGTACCTCTTCATTGCTATTACTCCCAGGTCTACTCACACCCGGAGTGGTAGTATCTGTTTGGGTGCTATCAATGGGTCATTCAGAACTAGTGTCATGGGTATTAAAGAAATCTGCATCTGATGGTGAGGCTCCAGTCTAGGAGCTTTGGGAAATATAGAGTACCTCCTAACTGCCATTACTCCCAGGTACACTCTGGCTCGGAGCGGCAGTAACTGCTAGGGTCTCATATATGGGTCAAATAGAACTGTTTAACCATTTAACTGTGTGAAAACAAATAACTGAAGTTAAATTGAATTGTTAATACTTGAAATCATTTGATAGCGTGTTATCAAATGAGTAATATTGAAGATAATTGTTAGTGCTAGATAGAAATACTTGGAGCCATTTAACTGTGTGCAAAGAAATGAACTGTAGAAGTTTTAAATGTTTCTTACAAACTATTCATTTACATATATATTTAATGTATATGAATAATCAGGATTAAGCATTGAATAACATACAAGGGTTGATATGTCATAAAACCCAACTAATCAACCAACCAACCAACCAACCATCCAATCAGCCAACCAACTCATCCCTGTCAAAGCTTTTTCTTACCATCAAAAATCTAAAAAATGCAACAAACAAACAAACAAACAAAACACGTTGCTGACTCGCCACGTTGGTTGATAAATAAAAAGACCGCGCAAATGATCACTCTTCGATACTTTAACAGTTCAGAAAACTTTGTTTTTATCCAGTGAGCAGCAGAAATTCTTCGTAAGATAAGTAAAAATATCTTGAAATATTTTTCTCATCTCAGATCAAATTCATTCAATGACAAACAACATTCCTAAATTCAATGTAAATAAAAAGTAAGTCAAACCAATAAGAAGAAAGTAAAATTTGCAGAGATAAATCGATATGTTAAAGCATATAAATTTGCCCCGGATTTATCCTTAGTTAATAAAAAATACAACATTTAAATCATTGTAAACTATTAATTATTAGGTGTTTACCAAAGGTTCCAAAACACTCAATTTTGAAAACTATTGATAGAATAGAATTCAAAACCGATGCTTATCAGAAAACTTTTCATCATCATCATCATCATCATCATCATCAAGAGTTGATTGCATGGAATCTATTCACTTACTCTCTCACTCTTTTTCTCTCTCTCTCGCTCTCTTACTATTTGTCCCTATCGTCTATCACTCCTGCTAGGTAATCTAAAACATTTACTCATACCCGATGAAGCATAGGAGTTTATTTTCATTGAGAGAAAAGGAGCTAAAAATCAAGTCTGGAATCTTATCACACCATTAATTTTCATAAGGTATCCAGTCTTAACGCCTCAAGAAAGACGTGACACAAATCACATTTTGAGGAAGAGTAAAACTGGTTTGAATTCAAAATTTTCCTTCTCTAAGATTGGTTACCAAACCAATACTAAAGAACCTTGTCTGTCCTACTATTTACATATAGCTATGGTCGGGGGAGAACGAATGGATTCATGTCTTTCCCAAGGAAATTAGAACGAGGTGAAACGTAAGTACGTCACCAGTTCTATTTCGTCGAGCGATAATTTTTACGCTAAGTGCATCTTTTTCATTTTTATTGGGTATAATTCAGTCATACATTTCATTTAAAAACATTTCTTTTATTTTTAGTTTTTCTTCTAATTTAGATCTTCCGTCAACAAATGTACCAAAAATATTTCAAATGAAATTTTGAAATAAAATCAAATATATTCTCTTTTATCTTTAAAAAATCTGAACTGAGTTCAGGGTTACTTCAAATTGTTTAATCGGCAAAAAAAAGGAAAAAAAAAAAAAAAAAGAAAATACTCTCTTGATCATCAATTTGGATCTTTATCCAGTATTTGTGAAATTAAGCAGTCGACAACGACGACGACGACAATCGCATCGACTATCACGTTTTGTGTTGCAAACAAGCATTATTTGTTCCTTTTTTTTTCTAATTTTGTTTTTTTATTTTAAAGTCGGATACGCGATCGACCGAACGTTTTTCAACTTGTTACAAATAAATCCGAAATCAATTCTATTTATTGTCGTATAATTAACTTAAGACAGCATTATTAATCGAAAATGCTAGATTTCCCAGAATACAACATGAATAAAAAGGAAAAGAAAGGAGCGAATGTGCAAAGGGGAAAAAAGTCCTTGTTTCATGAAGACTTTATTGCAGATCAAACTTGAGAGGAATTCGAAATAAAGTTTTACTGTTTTATTTCTTTTTTTCTGTAAAAAGCAAACAAGCAACAACAAAAAGGCCAAACAAATTAAATACTGCATTTTAATGTGATCTGTAATCGTTTTTCTATATGCCTTTAAACAAAATTTACTTTTCATACGATAAACAATTCCTCCCTGTGAAAATTTCAACACCCAGTTTGTACAAGTGCGTTAATTAGTGACTCCAAGAGGGTTTAATTAATAGATTTTCTGAGATGATGAAATTATTTTATTATTGCTGGGGCTGGCGGGCTATAAACATCAATGAAAATGTTTGCTGAAAAAGATTCCTTACTGTCATTACCACAAGAACATCATTAAGGCGCTATGATGCATTCGCAGAAAAAAAGATTTGCTTTTTCAGTGCAACACTTAATAAGTCATCATTAGAGACACGATAGTTAGGCGTCTCTATAATGAGACCAAATTAAACAAAAGACTAGCAATAATGAATAAAAAAGAAAGGTTCGATCTTATATATATATATATATATATATATATATATATATATATAGTGAGAGAGAGAGAGAGAGAGAGAGAGAGAGAGAGAGAGAGAGACAAACAGACTTGCAGAGAGAGACAGGCAGGCAGAAAGAGAGATAGATAGAGAGAGAGAGAATCAGGCAGAGAGAGAGAGAGAGAGAGAGAGAGAGAGAGAGAGAGAGAGAGAGAAGAGACAGAAAGAGAGAGAAGACAAACGAAAAAGCAGAATTTATTGGTAAATTAATGGAGAAGTCGATTTGCTTTTCTCCTTCGGGTCTTCTTTTTCGTCATTCTCATTAAGTTTCGTCCGATGAAGTGTATGAGTATGTATATATGTATGCATGTTTTGTTGTGAGTCCTTATTTATATACGTGCGTGCACGTGTTTGCGTGTGTGTCTATATGTTTGTGCTTGTGCGTGTATATCTGTCCGTGTATGCAAATGTAAGAATGCATGTGTACAAAGGTGTGCTGAAAAGTTATTGGCCCAACTAAGAGGGAATAACCTACAGCCATGAAACGTATATTCTGCATATTCAACCCTAAGTAAAATACATTTGGCATATCGTTTCTCAAGTTTATTCTAAAAAATCAATAAAGAAATTAAATGAATGGTTGTTCCTTTCTTGGTTAGATAGAGAACTTTCAGCACACTTTCGTACATGCTTGTGTGTGTGCATACGTATATGCATATGCGTGTACATGGGTCAATGTATGAAGATGAATCTCTATGTATATGTGTGTACATATAAGCATGTGTTAGTGTTTGGTAAAGTAAAAACTGTTGATGTCTTTCTTTCTTAAACGATACTGTCTTTTATTTCAGCCACTCGTTTACTTATCAGCCTATCTACTTTTTTCTTCTGTGAATCTGTTGTGAATGGGTGGCCATAAAAACAGAACACAACAGAATAAATACATGACATAAACTAAAAATAAAGAGAAAATAACCGAAAAAAAGAGAAAAAATAGAAAGAAAAGAAAATTACATCAAGTGAATCGATATTTATGTGAAAATCGAAGACTTGGACGAATTTGCTTTTATAGGCGCGAAAGAAAAACAAAGCTAGAAAAGGAGAAAGAGAAAGAGAAAAAGAAAAAAGAAAACTCTTATTTCTTTAATTCTTGCATATTCTCTATTTATGCACACACACACACACACACACACACACACACACACACACACACACACACACACACTTGTCCGTCTGCTTGGTTAAGTTTGTTTGATCGGCCGCCGTTTAGTCCCGTGTCTCTTTTCCGCTGCTCAACAATGCCTGGTTTCCCTTTTACTTTTATCTTTATATATAGTACAAACCTGCAAGTTATCGCTGATTACCTGGTCTTTTGCGCCGCCGCTGCTGCTGACCAACACGTGCAGACGGTTGGCGCTTAATCAAAAGCCTCCAGTCGGTGTGCCGGGATTAAGATAGCGCGTTTCTCCTCTGACGAAGTATATGTCGTCTAATTATGAAATGCATTCATGTAAACACGCCTTTTGAGGAAAAGTTCTTCTTCTTCTTCTTCTTCTTCTTCTTCTTCTTCTTCTTCTTCTTCTTCTTCTTCTTCTTTCAGTATTGTCTTCTTTCTAGATGGTGGCGGTGGGAGAACTGAGTGTAGCAAAGTGAATTAGATAGTGGCACTTTATCACAAACGCTCTTTCGAAAACATATGTACGCATGCACGCACAAAGTGGGCTAAACTCAATTTTACCTTCTCACGTAAAAGGCTAACAATAGAATCAACCCACACACGCTTGTGAGTGCACGCACACGCACTCAGGCACGTACACATGCTCGTAAAGAAGATAGGAAACATGCAAAGACGTTTCATTCTGACATCTGCACGTATAAATATTGCCCAATAAAAGGTACAAAGGGACTGGGATATACCAGAGAAAAAAATGTCACAAAAATGTCACAAAAAAGAACAACGCGTGTGGGAGAAGGCACGAGAGGGAAGACATTGCTGAAAGCGAGACCGTTTGATTGAAAAAAAGAGTAGAAAAAGGAAATGTGAATTCAGAATAAAAAAAATTAATGAAGGCAACGCCTTGTTACATTTGCAGTGAAACACGCACACAGAACAAATTATGCATATGCAAAGATATGGGACTCTTCAATTTAACATTAACAGACAGACATATAGCAAAAGTGTCATCCACACAACTCTATACATAAAACATGGTTCGTGTGTATAAAGCGTCATTTACCATTCCATCCCCATCACTTGGTAACCTGACTCAATTGAAATCGATGTGAAAATACCTTAGATGTCCAAACGGGTAGAAGTCACGTCTCTAAGGAATCGATCCACACACTCATCTTTATTTTATTGTTTTATTTTGCGTTCATTTTAGCCGTTTTAACTGAATCCTTCGCCCTTCTTCGGCTTTGCGTTTGTTTGTTCACGTTTGAACTGAGCTTAATGGACGCTTTAAAAGATCTGATTTCATTAGCATTTTGACGTGTTTCTCCGGCGACAAGTTTTATTTCGCGATTGGCACTTAACAAAAAAGACTAATTTATTTCATTTCCTTTTGCAATCGGGCAAAAGATTTGCCAAAGTCGGCTTCAAAGCGAAAATTGCCGCCTAAACATCTTACCTGCTTTTCAGGTTTTAGGAAAGGAGAATCACGTGACATTGGACGAAATTTAGCCTATCACATGACTTTTCCTCGGATCTAGCATCTTTAAACAATTTGCCGCGGGTCGCTCAATACTTTTGTCCTATAGACAATAAACTAAAAGGAATCATTGAATGTTTATTATATTGTTATGCAAGATTTCTGAAAAAATTGCCTCTTCCATCCGAAAAAGAAGTTCACAGTTGCTTGGCTCAAGGCAAAATATTTCAAGCCTAAAAACAATAAAAAGTATTGTTCTGTTTTGTGGGATAATATCAGAAAGAAAACAAAATAGCTCCAATAGAAATCAATCAGAAAAACTGAAATCGATAATAATGAATCAATTGATCTCTCCAAATGAGGCTAATCTACATAAATTAGTGATCAAACATCTGCCGAGCAAGATTAAAAGGCGTTTTTTTATCTTTCTGTCGCACTTGAGCAGGGTTGAGCGAAAACGAACCAATAAGGTTTCTGGTTGCGAAACAACTATTGGTTGATTTATTCTGGAAATAAACTGAAAAGAATCTTGCACAAGTTTACCTGAAAAAATTTAGAAAAGAAAGTTCGCTGTTGCGTAGCATTAAGATAAGAAAACTATAGAAATTTTAAGAAAACATCACAGTTTTTCAGTGCAGTGATTTATATAAGCGAACGTTATCATAAAATATTCTGAGTTTTATTACCCTTTTCAAGTTTCTTTCGAGTACTGAAATAGCAATAATGTAATTTCTTAAGAAAAGTGATTTTTATATATTACTCCGAAAATAGTGTTAAAATGAAAATTTTCGTTTGCAAATGGATAGTCAGTGAAACTTGTAGGCCCTGTCTATCATCTAAAAGCAAATGTCACACTCTGAGTTACCGGATGAGCTTCGGAGAGTGCACTAACATACTTAGAAAACAATAAGGGAAAGTAAAAAAAAATGACTCAAATCATATGCCTCATCTCAAAAGTACTTAGAGCTTCACGGTTTCAATCAAGTAAACACTTTTTCGCTATTCAACCAAACGGCTGAAAAAAAAAAAAGAAATAACATACCAAAAAACAAAACGAAAAAGAAGTTAGAATTTAAAAAAATAATATCAACTAGAGTGAAGCTGATTTGCCGAGTAATGGCGGTCGGTCATTTGAACCCTTTAAAAAGAAAAAGAACTCTCATTGGCCATTGTATCGTCTTTTTCTTGGATAACTTTTCCTTTTTTTTATGTCATTCCTGCTTTTACTGTTGACATGTGCAGGAAATGTGAACTCTTCCGGAAAGCTTAGCCGTTCAAATCATTTTAAGCAGTTTCAATCGGAAACAAGTCAGGCCAATTCCAACATGTCTCCTGTCTCTTGTTAACTACCGAAAATGGTTTCTACTTAACCCCACACCAACATCGATGGAAGCCAAAATCTTTCGGTCAACAAAAAACGATTTTCTATTTCAATGCATTAAATTTTTTGTGATGTTCCTTTTATTTCGATTAGTTTTTCTGATTTATTTTTTTCTTGTCAAATCAGTTTTGTATTTTGTTCTAATTTTGAAGATGTTGATTTGATTTCTTGTGTTTCTGTATATAATTTTTTCTTTCGAGAAAATATACAAATTCAGCTTTTTACAGAAAGTGCTTTAAGTGGCTCTAAAAACTGAAGATATATATATATATATATATATATATATATATATATATATATATATATATATACACTTACTTTTTATCACTCTCCTCCACAACCTCTCTCTAACAATATATATATATATATATATATATATATATATATATATATATTGTTAGTTAGTTAGAGAGAGGTTGTGGAGGAGAGTGATAAAAAGTAAGTGTATATATATATATATATATATATATATATATTTTTAGTTAGTTAGAGAGAGGTTGTGGAGGAGAGTGATAAAAAGTAAGTGTGTATGAAAGAGCTAGAAACGGAGGAAGAAAGATAATTTTCTATCTATGGGAGTGAGAAAGAGCAAAAAAGAAAGACAGAGGAAGAAAACTAGGAGAAAATGTGTGCATGATAGACAAAGAGAGAAGTACCTACTTTAAGAAGCAAGAGAAGTATAAAAGTATGTGTGAACGAGAGAGAGAGAGAGAGAGAGAGAGAGAGAGAGAGAGAGAGTAGGATTGAGAAGCGATTGATAGACAAAAAGTGTGTGTGATTGTATGTGTTTGTGTACAAGGAAATCCAAATCAAAGCTTGAAACCCAAACTATTTGACGACTTCACAAACTATAAATCTGGAATATGAAGAAGCAAATCTAAAATTGGTGTGAATAAATGGAAGAATCTATGAATGGTGTTTATGAAAAATTAGGCTGAAGGGTGGAAGTAAAATAACAATTGAAAAAGAGAAAAAATCTCAAATTGATGAAGTTCCGACTGTCTATCGTCAAAAGATGAGATAGTCGAAGAATTTTTGCAGTGGCTTTTCAAATCAATTATAATGATAATGATTGTGATGATGGTGGTGGTCATAGTGGTGGGAGTTGATTGTAGGTGCAGTATGAGTAAACAAAAACACGGTATAAATCTGAAAGGTAATCTGACCTTGTTAACTAAACGTTTTTCTCACGACAAGAGCAAATGCAAGTAAAGGAGAAAAGCATTAAGTAAATTGAGTTGGGTGAGTTGTCAGCGCAGGTGCTATTTCCTGTTCCTGTCCACCAAAGAAGACGGTGTTAAAATAAAATCATCATCCAATCGCAGTGAGAGGTGGGGAAGTAGGTGTACCCGAGTTGGATTTTATTTTAATTTTTGAAGTAACTCATATCAAGTCAACAGCCTAGTCGGCTGAAGGTGGGGGTGGTGTAGAATATGCCGACTGTATCTCCGCAGAGGAGTAAGACCCCATCCCAACCTATGCCCTGCATATGATAATAAACCGTCTGATGGTGAGGCTCCAGTCCTGAAGCGTTAGGAAAGGTGGAGTGCTTCTTTATTGTCCTTATTCCCAAATCAACCCTGACCTGGAGTGGTAGTACCTGTTTTTGTCCCATTTATTGGTCAAATAGAACTGTTTAATCCTTTACAATAAAGGAAATCATTTAAATGGTTGCCGCTAAATGATCAATATTAAATTGAATTATTAGTATTGAATTGAAATGCTTGAAATCATTTAACCGTGTGTAAATGAGCTCTGGCTCGCTAAAAATGTTGCATCCAAACTTTCTTTTAGAAATCATTATAGGATTTAGCATTAGGTAACCTACACGGGTTGATATGCCATAAAATACAACTAACAAACCAACCAAATCAAGGTGTGTGTGTGTGTGTGTGTATGTATGTATGTGTCTGTGTGCACGTACACACGCATATGTATGCACTGAGCGGTAAGGAAGACTAAATAAAGCCAAATTTAAAGCCACAGATAAGAAGAAACGCAATTAAAGACGTAAAAGCTGACGTGCATCGAATTCTTGACGATACAAGAATTGCATAAAGCGGTCAAAAGATTTTTGTTCTCAAAGAACAGAAAATTGTAATAGTCTAAATTTTAAAAATAATCCATAAAAGATTTTTAAAAAGAAAGTACAAATAAACTTGTCATGAATTTATAAGAGAATTTTATAACTGATGGTGGATTTCATTAAAAAGTTTGAAAGCCATGAAAAAATACAAATATGTGTGAAGATGTTATCTTAGACATTCAACACTGCACTGTTCCCATTTGAAAATCTCTTGTGTGGCGGCCATTCCCTTGGGATTACATCCCAATCGCTTAGTTTAAAATTTCATAAATAAACGAATGGAATATAAGCAGAAATTGATAAACATTATCAATTCTGAGAAAGAAAGAAAATAAAATTTTTATTGTTTTTCGATAAATCAAGATTGTTTTAATATAGTTTTAATTTGACAACGTATTTCACCAAAATTAAACTCACACACGCGCTTACGTATGAGAACATGCACACGCACACACACTCCCACAAATTTGTACACACATACATATATACAAACAAACACAATTCTCTTTCTTTCTCTCACTCTGTCGCACACACACACACACACACACACACACACACACACACACACTTATTCACACATGTTTACATTCACACAACCATACACACAATAGTGAGAGTGGATAAGAATTTTGCAACGCACTTTTTGTTAAGTAGATGAAAATCATTTTACAATGATTTACTCGATTAATTTATCAAACCCTGATTGTAAAATTTTTTCATTATTTTGATTTTTTTTTCGTTTCAAGAATCAAACTTGACGCAGTCACGACGAAACATCAACTTCAGATTTGTTCCCGTGGAACAAACTTACAAAAAAATTTTTACCGAGGAAAAAGTCTACAGATAATCGAGAGAAAAATGCGAAAAGTATTCAAAGAAACTGTATCATTTCAGCGTCTGAATTTCAAGAGATGAAACAATTGATGTCTGCTTTTTTAGTTTGTCTCTCTGTTTCATTATTGTAGCTTTCTGATAGACTTAAGTGACTTCGTCATTAAAAAGATTTTAAATCGTCCCTATCGGCTATCTCTTTTGATAAGTCCAGTGTCTGTACAGAGATGATGAATGTAAGTTTTTCCTCTGGTGTTTCCTAGCATAGGCGTCCATAGAGGAACGTAATAACCAGCATTTTTTATTCGTCTCACTGAAATGGGAGGTAAGTGGCCGTAGAGCTGCTATATAGTAAGGTGTTACTTCCAGGATTGTTCAAAACAGCACGTAGCATCCGTGTGTAGTTCCCATCTAACTTTTTCTTCATGTGTTTCATTAAAGTCAAAGTGGTGCAACCATTCAGTATTACTGACATGGTCACAACTTGGAAGAATTCTCATTTTATTTTCCCAGGGAGATCAGATTTCTTTATGGTCGTTAACCTGTCAATAGCAGTCCATGACATTCCTATGCGTATGTTGATATCGGTTTCAGTAGATGAGATATTACTACCGAGGTATATACAATGGTACATTGAGGTATATACAAGCGTACCATTTAATGAGGAGATGGCAGCATTTTGATAAGAACACAGGAACTCTGTTTCATCTGAGTTCTCGTTAAGGTCAATGCTTCTTTTTGCCTGCTCCAGGCTATGAAGTTGAGATTCCAGTTGAGAAGATGTATTTTCAAGTGCTAGATAATTCGCGTAGTCTACATCCGTAATAGTTTCCACTAGGTAATGTCGGCGTCATGACTTTTTTATGTGAAACTATCTTTTTTCATTAGATCTATTGGCGTTCAAAGTACATAATCCAGGCCGATTATGAATAGATATGGTTCCAATGTATCTCCTTGCAAGATTCCAGCGACAATGTCAAAGAAATCAGTATTCTCATGAGGTAAATTAGCCATTACGTTCATATTTTATAGAGCATCATCATAGCGGTAACAGTTTTTTTTTTTGTGTATGGAATCAAATGCCCAGGAACAATTTACTAAAATATTGCCTCGAGAGTTTTTGCATGTTCACCGATGATTCGACGAATCGTCAGAATCTGCGAGGTGTGGGTCGATTTCTCCAGAAACTATTCTGATTTTTCTGGAGAACTTTATCAACTTCACATTGAATTATTGATAAACAGGGGATATAAATCTTGGTAGGTATAGCAGTAAAAGTTCTGTTCTCGGTGATTCCGAGGACACCTTTCTTGGGGAAGGGGATGGATTCAATCTTTCGTTCATTTTTCTTTTGCATTTTGCTTATATATAACGTTTCATAATCAAACTATGACATAAATTTTCCAAATTAATGAAATAAGTTGCTTTATACAATTTTAGATCGATTTCAAGAACTCTTGCAGTGGATAATGCAATTCGTGGATAATAGCAAACTATATATATATATATATATATATATATATATATATATATAATTGTTCATAGGAAAATCCACAAACTATTTTAAAATAGCAATTGAAATAAAAAAATGTTCTTCGGTGTTTCAGAAAGAAAAAAAAAGGACAAATTTTTATAAACTTTAACGTGGAATTCAACTATCATAAATTAATATTTTCTTTACTTGGGGGTGTAAGCAATTTTACTATACACCATAAGTCCATAAAATCCTTGAGGAGACACAATCATCCTCTCCACAAAAAAATATATTTGATTTAGGCAGCAAAGCAACTTTAAATGTGAAACGAAATAGAAACATTTCAATGAATGTTTTTTAAAATTAAATTTTCATATTTTTCAAATATCATTAAAGACAATCTATGTATTTTTGTTTATATCTTAATCGTTTGATATCTTTTTTGCAAATTAGTTTTTCAAAATACGTTTGCTGATTGGTCCAATCACTGATACACGGCAAAGATTGTCCAAATTAAATCAATAGTGTTTATTAGTTTCTAAGACGCTCACAAATCGTTTTTTCTGTTGTTAATAACTATTTCGATGTGTATTCCCATCATCGTAACCTTACTTAATATTTATAGTTCACCAGCATTTTTCGAGAAATTACCTTAATTTCTGATTTTTTTCAAATCAGTTGATCATATACGCTATTTTCATCTTCACTAATGTAAATTAAAGTTTTAAACTCCCACCAAAACTCCATTGAATGTGATCGACATTTTTAGAATCTACCGAGACTCAGATTATCCGAGTCTTATGGTCTTTTTACTGAAAATATTCTTTTTTCAAATTTTACAGATATGCAATTTCAGAGAAAAAATAATCTTTTAATCTTTAAATCAATAAGGATATTAGTTGTTAATTAATGAATAATATGTCGGATTTAACACCATTTTAAATTTAGCTAATATGTTCTCATGATGTTCATGAAAAAATTTAATAAAATCATATTGATATTGAATATTTAATTTCAAGATTTGAAAGTTAAATGAAAACTTTCGCTTATTGATGAGATGTAGAGTTTTTAACAAAGTTTAGACGAGTCAGTGCCAATTGTTGATTCTGTTTGATCAAAAGTCACACTATTTTTTGATTAGAAGTTTTAGTGAAACACGAGGTTGTTAATGTGCACCGATTTTAATGAGGGTTTTTTCTTCTTATCATAACTGAAAATTCATTTCAATTTTAAGATGTAAGAATTTAGAAGATATTAAAAGAAGTAGCTTCACACCACATTAAAATTAGTGTTTCAACCAATGGAAAGCTCGGCGGAATAAGTCTATTGAATAACTCGGGATTATTTGAAAGAAAATTAACGTTTCATTCATTGTTTATATTTGATTAGGGGAATAGATGTTTTGTTTTGATACTTTTTAAACACATTTAGTAAATGATTGATTGATTAATATTAACCGGTCTAGAATTATTTTTGATAAGAGGCTTGGAAATGGCGTTTATTTTGCATTCATACGTATTAACAATTTTGCATAATTGTTACTTCAGAGTTTTTCTTCACACGGTCCAATCGAATACGTATTATTTTAAAACAGACCCATTTGACCCATAATGTAATCGTACTAAGTATTACCCCTTCGGGACAGACTGAAATAGGTAGCAATTATAAGGAAGGGATACTCCACGCTCCCCTGATTTTCAGAACTGGAGCCTCAACGACTGGTGCAGTTTACTGTCATACCCTGGACCCCCCACTTTTTGCAAAGGATTGTCAGAGTATTATTAGCTCCGTCAACTAGGCCACATGGTAAATTGATATTTTTAAATAATTGGATTTAGTTTAAAGATATTTCAAAATGAAGGAACTTAGCATCATTAATCTTCACTTCAAACTATTTTTTAAGTGTGAAAAGGCAATTGATAAGTAGTTTGATGGTTGATGCAAAGAAAACTGTTCATTTTAGTTATTATTTTCCTCTCTCTTTTCCTTGAAAGGAACAAAATTTCATTTAAAAATCAGTTATCATAAATAGCAAATAAATAAGAAAGACAATAGATATTCTAAGGAAAAAAGTCTTAAAAAAAGAAAGAAAGAAAAAGAAAGAAAGAAAGAAAGAAAGAAAGAAATGCCACTCAAGAGAAAAACTGTCAAAATTTTCTTCTGGTATAATAAATAAGGCACAAATGAAAAAAAGATATTTCACCATATGCAAAAAGTAGGATCGAAACAGGTTCAGCTTTATGAAGTTGAAATGTGGCGTTCGCAGCCAACAAATAGTATGCAGAATGATAGTGGCATATTGGAAAAAATGTATCATTACAGCGCCATCAGACTTGTATGAAGTTTAGCCGTTATAATTGCCAACCACAAAATGGTGAGCAAGACTTCACTGAGCAAATCGGGCTGTAAATCATGCTAAGAGCGTTTGTCAGTTGTGGAGATATATTTCATAAAACTTGAGATATAACCTCCATGCTTAGCCTGACAGCTTTACGCGCGTTGCCGCATCCATTGTTACTGCACAATCAAAAGAGGCCTTAGATTTTGTTTATGTCAAGAACTGTAACAAAAATCTTTTCCTACTCCACTTTTGGGCTTTTTTTCTTTTTCTTGAAAACTTGACTTTGTTTGATTTGTTTGTTTAACGTTTAATTAGAAACACATATTGAAGGCAAATAAAGAGAAAGATGAAGCGCGAAATAGTGAGACATGAAGTTTTGAGACATCAGAAAAAGGAAGAGAGAGAGAGAGAGAGAGAGAGAGAGAGAGAGAGAGAGAGAGAGAGAGAGAGAGAGAGAGAGAGAGAGGGGGGGTGAACTATTAGAAGAGTTGTGGTTAAAAAGAGAGAAAAGTGGACCGTAAATCAGAGAAGCCGAAAATAAAATTAGGAAAGGTAGAAAGTGAGCAGTAAGCAAAGCCAGCATCGATTGACAGAAAAAGATTTTTAAAAGACAAAAGAGAAGAAAAGAGAAAGAAAAAGACACTCGAAGTGCTGGAGGTGGGGTGTGAGTGAATGTGGGAACGGGCAAAAGATGTGAGTTATGATTAAGAAGAGAAAAACAAGTCGTAAAACAAGAAAAAGGTTGTAGTTTTATCAAAGTAACTTTTATTCAACTGACTTTCGGATAATGAAGTTAGCACCAGTCTGTCTTTTTTGACAGTTTCGAAAGAAATATCACATGCATTCTTTGTTTTATTAAAATGATAAATAGTTACCCTAATTTTGGGCTTGTGTATTTTCTATTAGCAATAACTTGAGCTTCTTGCATATAAGCTACTTTTAAGTGGACAAATCGTTTTTCCGAATAAATAATCACAATATGGGCAAAAGTTTGAACTGTATTCGTTTCTTTCATTTGATTCATTTATGAAATCTTAAATCCACTTGGACGAAATTTTAAACTCAGCACGAGAAATTTGTTGTTCTCAATAACTTTTTATTAAATCAGCATAAAAAAGAAAATTATTTTCAGTTGATGTAAAAGATGACCTGATTGAAGTTAGAAATAGAGAGACCAAGATTTTCCGAGATAAAATCTATTACGATTTAAATTTTCAAACTTGTTAGTCTACTTTCCAACTAATGAACTGGTATCTTTGGTCTTTAATAAATCTTTCTATTCAGTATGCATTCTAATTTCTTCATTCAAAACCAAACCAGATTCTCTGCACATTTCACTTGTTCGACTTTTAAACATTTTCAAAATTGGAAATAAGGAATTTCTTCTACCAAATCTTTTATGACAGTTTCTTACTGTGATACAATGCCAAATAAAGAAATATTCAGTGAGGATCGAACTCACGAATTTGAAAGACGATCTCGCTGACAGTACTGCAATGACTTTTATTGGTGTGTTATTTGCAATCATCTATATTTCCAAACGGTCACCTATGTAATTAATAATTCGGCTTGACATAGCTTAACTTGGGAGATCAGGATTAATGAGCTCAACGTTATTTTAAAGTATGGCATATTTTGATTTTGTGCGTTTTATTTTTCATGTAATTTTATTATATGGGATGTGAAACTTGTGTCGTTACTTGTGCTTCTGAAAAATCGGTTTTGGTACAAGTTCATTTTTATTCAGTAGGATTTTTATTCATTTCAAACTATCAGTTAATTTATCTACACTAAATTGAAAATATATTTCTCTTATAAAAAACTGAAGATATTGAAACTTCAAATATGACCATCTATTTCTGGTTATAAGATACACAGATTTTTCATGAAGTCATTTGTTTGATAATTTCTTTGAATCTGAAGAAGAACCGTTATTTGAAGAAACTATGAGAGCAATATCTTGGCAAATCTTTATTTAAATTTATAATTCGACAAATTTTCTGTAAATATAAATTTGTTGTATGAAACTGCGTCGAAACAGAATCAACTGTCTTCAGTTTCAGTGGCCAAGAATTTTCAGTAATTACTTAGGGCATTCCTTGACGAATTTGATTCAGTTTCTTTGTTTAATGACATATCAACCTTCGTAGGTTATTTAATATCAAAGTCATTTTACTGAAGAACAGTAGTTCAATTTAGCCCATTGCAAAGATAAGGAGGTTTATACCTTTCCCAAGGGGCATTAGTACAAAAGTGAATGTAATAGCGCAAATGGAGTTCTATATATCGTAGTCCAGAGAATTTCCCCCACATTTGCATTTGGAAAACAGTTTCAATAACGAAATTTAACAAAGATACAAATGAGTCATTTGACTGTGGTGATGGATATAATCAAAACAAGCTTTGATTTGTAACCCCCCCCAAAAAAAACAACAACAAAGGAGTAAAACGTAGATGCAGATAGGAAAAAAGAGAGGGTATTAATGAAAAAACAAAACAAAAAAAGAATCTACATTTTCTTTTTTAAGTAGAGGAAATATATTGTAAATTGAATTACCATGACCACAAAATCCGGCAAACACTTGCGCGCAACGTATGGAACCACTGGACAACTGTTTCAACCTTATTAAGTTACATCAGCAGTGTATACCATGATCTCTCCAACTGGAGATCAAACCAGCGACTACAGAATGCAGAGCCGAAATTCTACCACTGATCCTACGGTCCACATCACACAGAAGCGATCCCAAATTAACTAATCATGGCAATTGCACGGCCAATTAACTTGAACATGTCTTGTAAGTTACATCTGTACTCTTTACAGAGGATACGGTCACCTCCTGGGCCAGTTGTAGAGTTACATCCGTACTCATTACAGAGGACATTGTTACCTCCAGGGCTCAGTGGTAGGGTTTTAGCTCTGCATTCTCTACTCGCTGGTTCGATTTCCTGCTGGGGAGATCACGCCATACACTGCTGATGAGACTAAATAAATTCGAAAAAAACAAAAAAAAAAAACAAAAAAACTTGAGAAAATTTTGTAGTTTTAAAAAATTTAACAAGAAACCTGTTTTAAGTTGAGAGCAGAGATCGAAAATACTTAATGGTTAAGAAAATTAAATTTACTGTCATAATCATAACAAATGAAGAGAGAGAGAGAGAGAGAGAGAGAGAGAGAGAGAGAGAGAGAGAGGTTGTAACCAGTCCAATATCCGTTGTGTTGCTATTTGAAGACCTGGGAAAGCATTGTTTTGCCAAAAAGCAAAAAACAAAAAAATAAAAAACAACAACAACAAAACAAAAAACCCCAAAAAACAAAAAAACAAAGCATAAAACAAAAAACAAAAAAAAACAAAACAGTTTGAATTGTGAAGAATCTATTTGTACATATGCACAGTAAGGTTTTCTCTCATTGTTTTCCAATTTTCATTAAGGCTGTGCAACAGGTTTTCAAGCTGTACAAAATGCCTAGATGTTTTCCGGACGGGCCTCGACTCTCTCTCTCTCTCTCTCTCTCTCTATATATATATATATATATAGTGTAAACTAAGTTAAAGAAATAAAGAAATATATATATATATATATATATAACCCATCGCACTGTTGACGGCGCTTAAAATACGCCGACTATATCCCTGAAAGGAGGCTAAGATTTCCCCAACAAAAGGGGTATCCTGGTTATAATAGTAAACTGTATCCACTGGTCATACCACGGTCCCGGAGTTCTAGTAAGGGTGGGTTACATCTTCGTTGCCGTTACTCCCACATCCACTCTGATAAGAAATGGTAGTACGTGTTAGTAATTCATCTCTGGGTCAAATGAATCTGTGTGAAAATTATTAGTATTTGATAGGAATACTTGAAACAATATAAAAGTGTATAAATTATGAGTACCAAGAATTGCTGGAAGCTATAATTGTTTCCAAAGGATTAGTAATTACTTGAAACTATGAAATTGCTTAAAATACCTTAAGCCATATAATTGAGCGCAAATTATTAGTATAAGACAGGAATATTTGAAACTTTATGAGTGTGTGCAAAAATGATTATTATCATGATTTAATTGGAATACTTAATAGAAACCATATACTTGCTTGAGAAAAAAAAAGGACTCCAGCAATAAAAAATAAAACAAATGGGTTAATATACTGGAAAACCATCCACCTGGCCACCAACCAACAAACCAACCAACCTATGAACCGAATCCACGGCACCAGTTTTTTTCTTTATTAGTCTACTGCAGGACTTCCCTCCAAGTGAACAGAATAAGTAGTGGGTCTAACCCTATAGCGCTGTCCTATGAAGTGTTGACAGAGGATTGAATTCAGAGCTTTCCTTCAAGATTGATTGCCCTACCTTAAGGGAAAACCCTTCCTATTACTTTCATCTAAAGCTACGAGGGACAAAAAAGACTAATTCATTGCCTTTCCAAAGTAAAATAGCCACATTTCGAATTTGAACTTGGCTTACCGAATTCGTTTTCCGTGCCAGTTAAGTGGCTTACAAACAAACAAACACACACACACACACACACACACACACACACACACACACACATATATATATGTATGTATGTATGTATAGTTGACTATTCATTTGATATTTAACAATTTATAACTATTTCTTCTTCCTTAGCCAAACGATTTTTGACATTGTGTGTGTTCGTCTCGTTCCATCCAAAAAAGATACTCATTTTAACTTGTCAAAAGCATTTAATGATTTCAGTTCGACTCAAAACTACTTCAGTTATGCTTGTTAAATATCCACCATTAAAAGACGATGATGTTGAATGGCTGAAAAATGTTCAAGTGGCCCAAGTAGTCAATCTGTTTTCTTTTTCATCAGTACCGTCCATTGTCTCCAAGCAAACATTCCTTGGGGTCAAAAAACCAATTTTGGATAGTAAAGGATACTTAAGAGGCAGAATGTACTGACGTCATCTACTTGTTCACCTATATTTGCACAATTTGCATTTGGGATTTAATGCTTCATCCTTGACTAGGTAACAGAATTTGGCCAGACTTTCTTTAACTTGGACCCTCGTTACATCCAAAGGAAAAATAAGATTTATGACCGTTCTAGTAGCAAGTGCTTCTTGTGTTTATGAACTAGAATAAATATTCAGTTCATTTTTATTATGGCTATCTACTGAATAAATAGATCTTTATAGTATCTTTATGAACAAATCTCTCATCCCTCTCTCTTTCTCTTCTCTCTCCATATATATATATATATCTCTTTCTCTCTCTCTCTCTCTCTCTCTCTCTATATATATATATATATATATATATAATATATATTAAACTGCCAAAAATTAGAGACAGCTACCGAATAGCGCCGTCCTTAATAAAGGTGACCCGAATAAAGGCGACTGTAAGATATAGTATAGTCTACAATGCTGGAGTAGTTAGGCATGTATATCTATCTATCTATCTATCTATCCAAGAACGTTCCAGGGCTGTCCATAACTAAGTTTACTTTGTTAAAGGGAATCTAGTGTGAGCTTCAATATGTTTCATACACGCTTAATCAATGAGGTTTAAGCTTACTTACTTTTCTGGAACCAATTTTGTGTCAGTAACACACAATGAAGTTTCTTACAGAAGCAATCATCAACATCAATAAACATGACGACCATAAAGGTTTGCAACTAGTCTGGAAAAAGCACACCTAACACAATTACTGAGCAAACGCAAGATTGTATAACATCCTATTGGCAAGCTAGTTTCAGAGCCCTTTCCTCCTCACAGATATTTGAAGATCTGCCTAAAATCGGTGAAAACGTGAATCAACTGACCAGGCAACACAGAATTGTTCGTCTAAGGCTAGATGGCAATATTCTCTGACCCAAGTCATTGTAACCATTGCCGTCGTTTAAATAATGGCACTATAGGTTGATGGCTGTGAAATACCAAGGAATTTAATGTACGCTGACCAGTTGCTGATGGTTTGAGTGGCACCAGTGTTGAACTAGGATGTGATTTGATGCAATGATCCCTTTTGGTTACGTAGTTATCAAACATTTTTCGGTACTTTCGACGCTCGCAATTTTTAAACAATGTTGATGTCTTTCTGGAATTTGCTTATTCCTGTTATATATTTGCTCCTGGTTACAACAATCATTTCAATGACAAACACTCTTGAAACCTAAATGCATCCCTTGGCTCCACAGCTGAACTACCTCTTTGCCAATTTCATTCCATGTACATCATGCAGATGTGTTTATTTCTATCAGTGAGAGTGGACGAAATCATCGAGCGTACAGCTACTTTTGGTACTTCACACACACACACACACACACACACACACACACACACACACACACACACACACACACACACACACACACACACATATGTACACATCCAATCTATATAATTACACATATGTGTACACATCCAATGTACATATCTAATCTATATAACTAAATCTCGACCGTATTCTAAAAATTGCTTAAATGGCGAACAAACTCCTAACCTATTTTATCTTAAAGTTATTAGAAGGTTGATGTTAAAGGGTCAACCGTGTCGGCTGAAACAAGACTTTATCCTCTGTTTAACTATTAGACACTAATGTTTTGAGTTCTGATAGCCAGAAAAAAGCTTGAAAAACCCCTCGCGACACGAGTATATTGGCCTGGAGAAGCAAAGATGAACTCGTAAGTGACGTCCTTTCATGGACTTTGACACGTGGACGTGCTAGAGCTAGCCGACCAAAAAGAACTTATTTACATCAACTCGGTGCGGACACAGGATGAAGTTTTGAGGGCCTGCCCCAGGAGCGATAGATGAGAGAGAGAGAGAGAGAGAGAGAGAGAGAGAGTCTTTCTAAGATCATGTGCTCCCCTCACTTATACACACGCTAAGATATAGTGAGCACAAAATGTATACAATGCTGTCAGTACGACTTCATGATTATAATGACCCGTGCTTGAAACCATTTCGTGTTCTAGGTGTGATATTGAACTGTGCTTGATGCTGAGGCTCTAGTTTTGGAGTCGGCAAATGTTGAGTACTCCTTCATAATCCATTACTCTCAAGTTCTCGCTGATTCGGAGTCGGAGTAACTATTACGCCCCCATCTATGGTTCAAATAGAACGGTCTAATCTTTTACTAAGGACTATTATTAATATTCAATAGAATTATTTGGTTTAAATAGTAGATCATTTAACTGAGTGCAAACAAATGATTTGTATCAAATTAAATAGGAATATTTGAAAAATAGTATTACTAATTTTAAATAGCAATTCCAGGAAGCATTCAACTCTGACTGGTTTAAAAATAAAGTTACCAACAAACTATTCACTTAAAATCATAATATATATATATATATATATATATATATATATATATATATATATATATATATATATATATAAACAGGATTTGATATCAAATAACCATTAATGGTTGATATGCCATTAAACTAAATAACCTAACCTAACCTGACGAAACCAGATGTCCTAACTGCCAAGAAAACCATCTCAACATTTTAAAGACTTTCAATTTACACAAAAGAGAGAAGGAAATTGTAAAGGTGAAACATAAAACATATAACCTTTCTAGAAGCAAGAAAAATGCTGGAATCCTATATTAAAGTTAACACCTCGGCCAATGTAGCAGAGAAGGCGAGTCCAATCAGCAGCACTAGCATTAATCAACCAGATATTTACCAAAGTCTCATAAAAAAAGCTACAAATTAAGCAAAAAGAACTCATGACAAATACACATACCACTAACAAAATAATTCTGCAGAAAACTCCAAATCTCCAACTAAAATAAATATTGTAAAACGAAAATCACAAAGATTACCCATGAATTCCTAAAATAAAGGAATCAATGAATAAATAGATAAAAATTATACCGGGAAAATCCATATCATAAATTCAAAACCAAACACTAAAGCAAACAATGAAATACCAAAACACACTTTAATTACTTCAACTAAACTAGAAACTTCCTTCCACTCCAAAATAAATACCATAAAACCGACCACTGAACTAAAAAGAGTAAAAATATTAAATCCCACATCTCAATACAGGAACCCCTCAACGTGAAGAACAAATCACAAAAAACCCCAAAACAAATTAAACCAGACAACGCAAAGAAACAAAAGCAATATAACTCGTAGGGATCAACCAAAACCCTAAATATTTCCTATCATATCGAAAGTGTGGCTGTTGAAACTCGTAACATAATTGTAACCGAAATCTAGTAGATGTACAAAATAAATATATGATATATTTCCAAAATAAGACCATCTACAAAACATACACCTGTGAAGCAATATTTTTTCTATAAACCTTTGTCTCAAACTGTAACAATATTCGTTCAAAAACAAAAATATTTACAAACTATTTACTTTAAAATTAGATATATATAAACAAGTTTCTACATTAAAAACCCAGAAGGTTTGATATACTATTAAGCAAAATAACCAACCAGACAGCTAGCCACACACACACACACACACACACACAGATATATATATATATATATATATATATGTGTGTGTGTGTGTGTGTGTGTGTGTGTGTATCTAATGTAGTTCGCTATATTTATATATAAAGAACGTTCAATATAATTGATTAAGCTTGCATATTCAAAGTAAAGTTGGCGACCTTAGTCAAGGGTGACCTGAAGGTTCCCTTTTCAATAGCTACCACACCGATGTGTAGGGGAGAGCGCCACTCCATTCGCTGGATTGCTCCACTTTACCCTTGATCCTCACCTTATAGTGCTGAGTGCTAAGCAAGGCGGCATCAAGTACCATTTTTTGAGTCTTCGGTATGACTCAACCAGGGATTGAACGCTGGTCTCCCGGACCAGTGGCAAACACTCTACTCGTTAGGCCAATGACCCGGTGCATATTTAAGTTCGGATAAAATTGTCGAGAAACTTATATTTGCCACCGATATATATATATATATATATATATATATATATATATATATATATATATATATATATATATATATATATATATATATATATATATATATATATATATATATATATATATATATATATATATATATATATATATATATATTATCAGCGAGGCTAGTTTGGGCGCTTAATGTGGTATAAAGACTAGTAAACTGGACTATCAAACTATTACCAATGATTATAAATTGAATTACAATGACCACAAAATCTGGCAAGCCCTACGTGTGACATACGGATCTCTCCCACTGGACATCGAACCAGCGATCACAGAATGCAGAGCGGAAACTCTATAGAGGGACATCACTGTATACACTGCCGACGAAACCTAATAAGGTCGAAGAGGCTGTTCAGCGGTTTCGTATGTCATGCGCAAAGCTTGCCTGATTCATTTTATAATATAATTACTCTATCTAAAAAATATAAAATGTATACCATTACTAATGAGTTCAAATATTATTAAATAACTATAAGGTTGTGTGTATCGATATCTGTTCTTGTAGACATATGTGTACGTGTTAACCAACTTCTCCGAAAGGATGTGACACAAGGGTAATTTTAAATGGGGTTTAACATGTTTGCAATTCAGAGTACTTACGTACACAATCATCTACTCACGCACATATACACACATTTGAACAGTAAGCACACACAAACACACAAACACACATTCGCGTATTCAAGCATTAAACGCACACACACACAAATATGCACATCTACACATTAAAATGCACATACATCTAGACATACTCAGGTGTTTTATATCTGCGTTTTATAAATACAGAAACATGTTTTAAACATTTTCTTTTGACGCCATATGTCAAGTGATGGTAAAAAATTTTATCATGAACACTGGCACCATTGAAGTACGTTCGATCTTCATTGGTTTTTGGTCTCTGTAAAACAATAAATATTCGTAAAGTGTATCTGCTGTACAAAGATAGTCAGTAATCTGACCCTATGACCTCGGCTTTTGATGTAAATGTGAGTCTCATCAGTGTCATATTGTTGTTGCTACACTTTTAAAATCTCTTTCTATTTCCCTCTGTATGTGTGCACGAATGTGTGTGTGTGTGTGTGTGTGTGTGTGTGTGTGCGCGCGCATTGTTATAGATTTCTTTCTCTATCTCACTTTCTCTTTCACTCTATATATTATTATAGTGTTGACATTTCTTTCTCCTTCTCTCTTCTGTGTGCACGTGTGCGTGTATGCATGTGCAAGTATACGTGTGCGTGTGTGCAAGTGTCTTGTTATCATACAAAGTAAACATTTTTCTTCCTTCCATCTTTTTCCTACCTCTCTCTCACTGTTGTTAGAGAATGAATATTTCTTTCTGTGTGAATGTGTGTGTGTGAGAGAGATGATACAAAGTGAAATTTTCTTCCTTCTCTTTCTCTCTTTGTAGTTCTAGATTGAGCTTCTTACTCTCTCTCCCCCACTCTCTCTCTCTCTTACACACACACACACACACACACACACACACACACACACACACACACACACACACACACACACACACACACACAATGTGTGTGTGTGCAGCTGATTAAAAAATAAATTTAATTTCCTAACGGAGTATTTATCAGAGTAAATTCTCGCTTAATCATCACGTATTCGTCTAAAAACAATCACCTGAAGGAATAAATATTAATTTTTATAATAAATACTTGTAGTAAGAATTGACATTTGGGAATAGATTTGATCGCACATTGTTAACAACTTGCCTGTTTCCATAGTTTATTGTTAATGGACAGAGTTTGGCAAGCATTATATGTGCAAAATCACGTCAAGAAAGAATCTCGCGAGAATTTGAAAGCACTAATGCTTTTATTGTATTTAAGAAAATCTGAAAGGCCCCTACAGGTTATAAGAAAGGAAAACTGATTTTGGAAAATAATGGAGAAAATGCATTTTGTAAGAATCTTGTTAATTGATCTCTTATTTATTTATTTACATTTTGTTTGTCGAGATTTTAGCGCTAAAGTGATTTCAAATCTTATAAGCCTCTTTTTTCGACTCGACATATCAAAGTCTCAGTCGACATCGAATTGGTCAAAGCAAATTTCTTCAAATTTTTGTTGTGCAACAAAAATAAATAAAGATTCTGGATGTAATACGATTTTTTTAGTTCAGTTTATCGTTGTTTATTAAGATGAGCATCCAATGGCTACAAGCTGCCGAGTACTTTTATAAGGAGCTATCTGTAATATCAATAATGTTGATAACAAATAGTATTAAAAGGTTGCATTTTTATCCAAAATATTATTAACAAATCTGTTTTAATAAACTATTTTCTATATGGGAAATCTGATTATTTAGTTCAAAGCAAGAAGTTTGAGATATATTTTCGTTTAAATCATAGCATATTCAAAGGATGTAGGTTTGTTATTTCTCGTTTAACTATTTTTCTTTACCTTTATGTAAGAAGGTAATTTTACAAGCATTCTCAATGTGAATCAACAAATATGGGCTACTGTTGCCCTTCACTAAGGACATATAATGTTTTTGCATGTACTTGTTTAAATCTTAAATCTGAGACGGATAAACTTTCATGACTGAGTACTCAAGATCAGGTTGACGGACAAACGGAAAATGTAGAATAAAAAGTTACAAAATGAAACTGAATGCCAATTTTTGAGGGAAAATATTTACATAGAGAAGCCATTTGAAACGCTTACGATTTTATGGTTTTTCGTCCAGGCTTCATTCTCTTCGTTGTTTCATTTTATGCTTCTGTGTGCGTAATGGCAAGGATAATGCTCACATAAAGACTGGCATTTGCTCTCAGCAATGAAAATTACTTTTCAGGCTTTGCTATCTATCTATCTATCTATCTATCTATCTATCTATCTATCTAGTTGTGAGCATGCATTTGTGAGTATACATTTAAATGTATTACCGTCCCGAATACTTTTCTCCCCCAAAGCAAACAAGAAAAACATCCCCGCCAGATGCTTAAAACTTTGAACTCAAGTTTTGTTTTTTCAAGTTAACACCGGTGTATAAATAGTCAAATGAATAATATCGATGTCATTTTTCAATATTAAAACTTCTGCAGTTTCGTTTAGACGTTTTTTTTAAAGTTTGCCCTTAAAAAAGACATGATTGTTCCAGACGCATATCAGCAGAAACCAAATTTTGCATTAATAAAGGAAATAAACCAATCAGTAAATGTTCAATACATTTCACTCAAATATAAAAATGATTTTTTTTGGCAAGTACTAACGATTAACATTCGTATCTTGTAATAAAAGACTGAAACCGTTACAAAAATCAGTTTTTGACGATCTGGTCAAAATATAACACTAAAAAAGAAGAAAAGACTTTTGAGATATTCTCGTGAATTTTACAATCACTGAAAGATTGATTTCAAAACAAAGGATAATTTTTACATATCTTAGAAAGAAAAGTATTCAATATTTGTTTAAATGACGCTTTATTTGAGGTTATTCCAACCATTCAAAGAGAAAAGTTCGTAGCTGAAAAAGTATCGAGACGTTTTATAAAGCTTATTTATTATTGTTATTTATTCACCAAATTTAAAAATAGAAATAGAAAGTGACAATAATTTTGTTTATTGTTAAAACTTAGGCCATTATTATGTTTGTATTCCAGGGAATTTACATGGGTACAACTAATAATGAATAAATTGAAACTAACAAATAATTTTATATATGTATAACAGAGAGAGAGAGAGAGAGAGAGAGAGAGAGAGGGGGGGAAGAGAGAACACCTGTAATTGCACAGCCTTGTAGCGACTAACGTTCATTCTATTTCTGCTGCATCTTGTTAGTGTTGATAAAGATTAGAGATTTCGATAAGAACGTGTCTTGCTGACATATTTATAACCGTCTGATCTTTTTCATCAACCAACCACATTCGAGACTTAATGTTCACATCCATAAGTGATTTTTCCTCTTCTTCGTTTGACTTTTGCTTGACCTTGAACCTTTCGTCTCAAAGAACACTCCAGAGATGAATAGCCGGACGTACATATTTACCTTTATTTAACCCAGTCACAAGCAGGTTCGTTTCAGAAATCTGTTCTTTTTTTATGAGTCACATGTTTTTTCTTGTTTATTGAAGATCCACTGCTGTGCATTTCGCGTACCTGTTAATAGAATTTATCAAGCAGTTGGTTTGACTCTCGCCACTGAAACACCAATTTTAGACCCAACGGCGAGGCCCATCCCGGCTCGCAGGATGACGCTACATATCGTTTAGGGTAGAAATGATTAATCTTTTTCGAATGAGAAAAGTATATTTGTAATTTTCATCGATTCTACAAGATAGGTTCTGGAGAGAGAGAGAGAGAGAGAGAGAGAGAGAGAGAGAGAGAGCGAGAGAGAGAGAGAGAGAGAGAGAGAGAGAGAGAAAAAAGAGAGAGTCTTTCCAAGATCAGGTGGTCCACTCACATATACACACACTCATTTATAATGAGCCCAAAATGTATACAATGCTTTACAAAACTTCAAGCATAATATTGATATTAATTTTGAATCTACTAAAGTAAATAAAAACAAACTTTTTGCAATTCATAGGATACTTTTTCAATGACTTTATTTGTGTAGATACACGTATATATATATATATATATATATATATATATATATATATATATATATATATATATATAACCACCCTATCGATGCAGCTTAGTATATACTGACTGTGCGCCCTGCAGAGAGGTAAGACCTCCCAAAAAAGACTTCCTGGCAATGACAATAAACTGCATTTGATGGGGAAGCAACAGTTCTTAGATGTGTGGAGTACCTCTTACATAGCATTACTTCCAGGTCCATTTTGTCTCGGAATGATTGAATCACTTTTAGTCCCATCGATGGTTTAAATAGATTTGTTTAAAAATTATTGGCATTCGATTGGGCCGTGTGCAAAAAAAAAAGAACTTCTTGAGAAACAACTACTCAGAAATGTAAATATGAATGTATAATGAACGCGATTCCCTAACCTCTAGGCGTAAAATAACCCTTGATGGATTAACCGGCCATTAAAATTAATAATTACCCCGCCTATATATATATAATGAAAAGTCTAAGAAGGGTAGAAAAAGACATTTTCGAGAAAGAACTAATCACCATCATTTAATTCAGTGACTTGATTTCCATAGTGGAAAAACATTAAATCAAAGTTGATATAACGAGAGTTGGAGAAGATATTTTATACTTGACTCACTTTTGGTTTTTGATGATTGACATTACACTCTCTTAACTCTTTTCCTGCATCTCTCTCTCTCTCTCTCTCGCGCGCGCGTGCGCGCACGCGCTCGCATGCTCGCTATTCTTCCTTCCTTTTCATTTTTTTTATCTCTCTTTCTTTTTTGTTGTTTACAGATTTTTTCTTTCAACTTCTGTTCAAGCTCATGGTCTGATGATCACATAGTTGAGAAGCTAACAGTCACCAAGCGCCGTTGATTTTATGTCTAAGTTATCCTAACTTAAATCTACGTATGCTCTATCACTGATATTAGATACTCATTATTTCTAGATATAGCAAACCTTATAACAAGATTATTTGCACACACACACACACACACACACACACACACACACACACACACACACACACACACACACACACACACACACACACACACACAGAGTCATATCTATTTAAATGGTTTCTATTTTCTGTGTTTTTGAACGGAATCCATTGTACTTCCTTTTGCAACAGACGAGTTTCATATCATCATCATCATCATCATCATCATCATCATCATCATCATCATCATCATCATGTCGTGGCGCCTGCACGGATATTCCAGACCCTCTCTCACTACTTTTCCCTATCGTTCATCGCCTCCGGCAGGTCTTCTGGATTACATCCTGTATCTTCACATAGCTGCTGTATGTATGTTCGAGCTATTCATGCTGCTTTTGCTCGGCCATAAGTGGGGGTCCATAAAAGTACATCACTTATGAGATCGTCTCTGCTCCTCCAGCAGTGTCCTGCGTGCCTGGTTCGTCTAACTTGGATAATTTTCATGATGGGAGGCAGGTAGCCGTATAGTTGGTGCTTTGTGGGGTGTTGCCGCCAGGACTTGTTTAATATTGCTCACAACATCCTTGAGTAGTTGCTGTCTAGCTTCTGTTCGAGCCGTTTTGTTAGCTTCCAGGTGGTGCATCCATACAGCAGTATCGACACGACCGCTGACTGGAAGAAACTGCGTTTCATTTTATCTGTCAGGTCTGATTTCCATATGACCGATAGCTTATCGATAGCTGTCCATGCCTTCGTTAGACGTGTGTCGATGTCTTTTTCAGTTGATGAGACACTGCTTCCTAGGTAGGTGAATTTGTCAACCAGTTTCAGAGAGGTTCCGACTAGTGTGGAAATGTCGCCTGCTTGATTAAAGCACATATATTCAGTTTTGTGTGCATTGACATGGTGGCCAATGCCTGCGGCGGCTCGTTCCAAACTATGCAATAGTGTTTCGGTTGGTTAAGTGTATTCACCAGTAACGCTATGTCATCGGCGTAGTCGGCGTCGGTAATTGTTTTTGAGGGGTACCTTCTGCTTCTTTTCTTTGTCAGTTCGAAGCCGTTCTCTCTGATTTTATCGATCGACGTTCTAATGACGTAGTCTAGACATATGATAAAGAGGTATGGGGCTAGTTTATTGCCTGCTATAATGTCGAAGTATTCTGCGTCTCCATCTGGTGAACGTACTTTCACTTTGGTGTTTCTATAGAGAATCATTATTGCTGCTACGGTTTCTTTTGGCAGGCCGTATGCTAGCAGGATTTGTCACATCTTCCCTCTGTGAATGGAATCGAAGGCCTTGGTAAAGTCGACAAAATGAAATGTCACCTATAGTTTTTTTGCCCGTACGTCTTCAAGGATTCTACGGATGGTCAATATTTGTGAGGTCATGGATCTATTTCTTCGGAAGCCATTTTGGTTTTTCCTAAGGATGTTGTCGATTTTGGGTTCTATGCGGTTTCGTAGTAGGGCATTGTAAATTTTTAGCTGCTATTGAAGTAAGTGTTATACCTCGGTAATTCTTGGCTAATCCGAGGTCCCCCTTTTTAGGGAAGGGGAGGATACATCCCTTCATCCATCTGTCTATCAGATTTTGATTATAGACGGCGTTACAGTGTCGGAGCAGTATGTCGTCAAATTGTCTGGTCTTCCATACCTCTTGTGGAATCTCGTCCAGCCCTGCAGCTTTCCTATTTTTATGTTTTTTAAGAACAGAGTCGAGTTCTTCTTGCGTGAACGGTCCTATTTTAATGTACAATTGCTTACTAATAATTCTGGTGATTGGTTCTGGTATTACTTTCGGAGGGTAGATTTTCGAAATGTTGTTTCCATAGTTTTATTCTTTCTTGTTGGTTTGCAGCTGTTAATTTTGCTTTGGCTGTCCTCTTCCTTCTACTCACTTCGTTTATTGTTTGCCAGGCTATCCTAGATTGCCTATCTTCCACTGAGTCTCCAATCTTATCTATTTGATTTTGTATGTATTCTGTCTGTTCTTTCAGATATGTGCCTGCTAATTGATCTTGCGCCTTTTTTTAGTTTTATGGCATTTGTGTTTGTTGGGTTCTTCCTATAGCTTTTGGAGGCAGTTTTCACGTGTGCACGTTTTTCTCTAACCGCAAGCGTTTCCCATGGGACTATGTTTAGTTCTAGGTTTTGTTGGAATACACTTCTCTGCCGCCTCTAGGTGCGCATTGACGAAATTCTCATATTCGTCATTTAGGGTACCTTTTTCTGTCTTCTCTTATAATGTCTCGAATCTGTTTCTTAATTCTAAAACATATTTATCTCTAATATCTCTGTTGTTAAGAAGGACCCAGTCGTAGTGTTTGGTGGTCGCTATTCATGTGGCGTTTCTTCGTAGGCTTAGTCTAATCTTTGCTGTGACTATTCGGTGATCGGAGGATACACCCTCGAAAAAGGAGTATGCCTCGCAATTCATCGCGCTATTTTTCCGTTTCTTGTTTATTAGAACGTAGTCTATCTGTGCTTTACTATTGTTCGCGTATGTGTAGGTCCATAGTTTTCCCTCCCTTTTTTGATAGTTTGTGTTGAGGCATATTAATCTATTTTCCATCATGAATTCTGTTAGATGTTGTCCATTCCTATTTGATTTGTTATGAAAGCTGTATCTGTTGTTTCCGTTTTTCCCGATTTGGGCATTCATATCTCCGCCAATGACTAGTACGCTGTGTTTCGGTATGCTACGTACTAGAGAGGATAGCTCATCGTAGAAGGCGTCAAGTTCAGTTTCTTCACTAACATTGGTAGGGCTGTAGCAGGAGATGATTGTTATTCTGGGATTGCCATTAAATGTCGCTGTCATCATCCTAGGTTTTATTCTCTCGATGCTATTAAGTGTTTTTAACGCTCTAGGACCTATAAGCATTCCTACCCCTCCTACTGTGGCATTGACAGAGTTTTTCCATGCTGATACAGTTGCTAACGTCCATCCATTGCCAGTATCGTGATATTTGATGTCTTCGGTGTGCGTGTATCTGTGTTCTTATATGCATATTATGTCTATCTTATGCTCGACGGCCGATGCAGCTAACTCTGGTAGTTGACCTATTCTATTTAAAGTTCTAACGTTAAATGTTGCTATTTGTATTGTTTGTTTGCATTTTAGTAATTTTTGTTGTTTGAGCTCTGTAGCTGATTTTTCGAATTCATGCTAACCATGAGTTTCATATAATTTTTTAAATATGTATTCAAAATCAAAGAATTTTGGATAAACATAATGGTTTACGCTTATTAGCGTTGGTTGATTGATTAGTTTTGCGAACAGTCAGCTTTTGTTAGGTTGCGAAACCAGTTTAGCAATTATGGCTACGAATTGATACGGAATTAAAATGTATCTTCAGAATCTTTTTAATCAATCAAATACTTCATACTTAGTTACAATATCAACGCTTTAATGGCTAACATAGTTCAAAATCATTTGAGCCTTATCTCAAATAGATTTACTGGATCTCTAAATGGAACCGAAACAGATAACACCAATCCGGATCAGAGTGGCCATGGGGGTAATGGCAAGAAAGAGGTGACTCCACTCACCCCAGATCCCCAGAACTTAAATCTCGGCACTGGATGCAGTTTAGTGTCATAGCCTTTGTTGTCGCTTTCAAATTCTAATAAATGAAAATGCTGTTTATTTTAAACATATTTGTTTCTGTCTTAATTTTTTCATGTAAATTATTCGTCCCTTATCAACAAAGTAATTTATGTCAAAATAATAAGATTTGATTGCTTTGATTCCTAAGGAGAAATTGATTTTTCAATCTCAATGTTTCCCAACTCCAATAACAAGAGCCTTGGTAAAAACCAGAATATTATTGTGACTGACGCATCACAGTCTTCCTTTATCTATTTATTCCATTTAGTCTTGTAAGCTTAACAAATATCCATTCATTTAGAAAGTTTTTCGTCGTTTTCAAACCATCTGTACATATTGAACGACAAATTGTCTTGAAAGACCATCAGAATTCAAATTCATTTTTCATGGTGCAATTTTTTGCGTTCAGATCTATTTGGCGCAGCTATTTATTTGCTATTATTTCTATTCAAGCATATGTTTTAGTACTTAGCAAGTTGCAGAATTATCAACAAATATTCAAAAGAAATTCATAAATAGTCCCTGGATCCAAAATGTTGTTCCTATTGTTATCGATTACAAACTATTATCTCTGCCAATGGCTTTCAAGATAATCGTTATTCTCTTGTGCGCTGTTATTTGTGACAAATTTTCTGAACATATGTTACGGGAAAATATAAAGGAAAATGGAAATGGGATGAACGTTGATGCGTTTGTTTCAATTAATTGGCAGGATGGTTAGAGTGTTCGCCAATGGCCTGGGAGAACTGGGTTCAATCCCAGGTCAAGTCATACCAAAGACTCACAAAATAGCACTTGATGCCTCCTTGCTTAGCACTCAGCATTATAAGGTAAGGATCAAGGGTAAAGTGGAGCAATCCAGGGAAAGGAGTAGCGCCCTCTCCGACACATTGGTGTAGTAGCTATCGAAAAGGGAGCCTTTGAGTCACCCTCGACTACGGTCGCCAACTTTACTTTTTTTTTTACTTATGGCAATTATACCTTGGATTGCTTAACTCTTTGACTTGTTTAAAATTAATCTTTTTAGTTCACGACGGAAAAAAAAACAACTCCCACAAAAGAAATGAGATTAGATAGTTCATTTCTAAGCCACTTCAAAATTAACACAATATTCACATGAAAAAGCCTTAAAAACACACTAATCGAAAGAATGTCTATGAACCTCCTGCCAAAAATCAAAAACAAATAAAACAAAAAACAAAAGCGAAAAACAAAACGAAACGAAAGAAAAAGATTCTCGTTCGAATAATTAATGTTATATGTATTTTATTTCTAATGAATGCATAAGGAATATTGAGAGATCCAATTCATTCTGTAATTTCAAACAATTTTAGAAGGGAACACAAAATTATTCAGAGAGAAATACAGTTATATTGTAAAAACATTATTCCATCGTTTTCTTATCTACTTCTGTGTTTTTTGTTTCACTAATTTACTTTTATCTTTTTTTAATGTCACCGATACATTTTGCAATGTGCTGTCCATAGAAAAAATTAGAATAAAGTTGATCGTGGCTAAATACTAAACATTGTTATATAATTCAAACATTGTAAGAAGTTTTACATTTGACTTTTTTCATTGTTGCTTCATATTATAGATTTTCATACTAACAGAATATTAACTAAACCATTGGTTGTGGGAAAATTTGTTCCAATAAAGTTCATGCATGTATTCATTAGCTGGACGTATAATACGGCCAAGAACCTTAACGAGAAAAGATAAGACGACAGGTGTGCTGAATTGCTACATTCCATTATAGTCGTGGTTCAGTGACATTTCTGGATTTGCATTCTCACCTTATGTTTGTTTTTATCCTAACGTTTCGACCGGTGTAGCCTCAAGCCCTTTTCAGATCTGATAAACTTTAAGGTTTGTTGGAAGAAACTATTTATTTTGTTAATATATTACATTTAGTTCTCATTTCTTGCTTTTTTCGGGTCTGGCTTCCGAGGAATCTTTTAATTCGTAACTGCCATTTTTCTCCTTATGGCTTAACTTTGCTTTTCTACACAAACATTGTCTGATCCCACTTTTTCATCATGAGATTGACCTTCCCCTAATCTGTTAATGAGAAGATCTCATGTATTAAAAAAGCTTTAAAAATGAAATTATCCTCAAACTATTTAGTTCTTTTTAAAAATTACATCCGACAATTGCATATCAATACACATATACCAAGATCAATTGAAATCTTATAGATATTTGCTTGGTCAGTGAAGAATGCATACATTTCTTAGTCACTTAACAAGATTAGATACTATCGGTATTCATTAATTATTATTTTTTACCAGCATAGAGGATCCAGCAAGAATTCGATTCGCTCAACAAATTATTGTATGTGAGACTGGCTTGCTAGCTGTTATTTCGCATCGAAGCAGAGGGACTTGAATCGTCCCGTGATATTCCAATTTCAAATCAAAGTTTTCTGCAAAAGGCGTACAAAAATAGTTTTTCCAATTATTTATGAGATCTGATCATAAATTAGTCTACTCGTCTGTTTCTAAACTTTGTGGGAATTAGATTTTCCGTGAAATTTGATACACTATTTTAAAATCCATATTAAAAGAGTTTCTGATAAATAGATGAATCACAAACACACGTAAATACACCCATCTAACACACACACACACACACACACAGGTTAACAAAGCTGTGTACATACTTGCAGACTCCATCTTTTGTAGAATTTGAAGCACATAAAGCATCTGGAAATTCCATTTATGAATCTCGAAAGAAAGACAATAGGCTGTAAAATTACTTGTCTGTCGGAATTCTTTCTTGATATTTTTCTTTTTCTTAATGCTTCAGTTTTAAAAAATCCAAAGGCAGTTACATCCGCTCCGGCTCATAATAAGTAAATACTGTTTCGCATCCATCCGTTAAAATTGAAAAAAATGCCACGCACATTTCTAGACGTAAAGAGCAACATTTGACGATTTAAATACACTCTTTGTTTTATTTTCTCCTCTTTGTTTCTTTTGATATGGCTTTGTTTCAAAACTCTTTGCTTTTTGAGTGAAGTTCTTTTTATGTGATTCTTTCTGATAAAGTAGATATTCGCGGTCCTAATTAGCAGATTAATTACAATAAGTATTGTTTGGTGCATATTTCATTATTCATTTAATGGCGATGGAAACACTTGGTAATTGAAAACGGCTTTTCAGAATTAAATCAGACCAGCAAAAAACATGTTTAATAGAATCTTGGAAGAAAATGATAGCATTCAGCATATAAAAGAGTCAGAATAGGTCACAAAAATCTATTTACTATAAAAAGTTGTTGAGTTAATATCTGCTGGAATATTCATTTCACTGTCTTTACAACTGTCGGCTGAATCCTGTTTTGAAAAATAGCGACTCAAAAACTATGGCAATAAATGAACTGTATAAATTGATTGATTGATTGGTTGGTTGGTTGGTTGGTTTTACAGCTTTTCAACCATTCGTGGGTTATTTAATGCTGAAGCCAGTCTTTTTATTTTCAAGAAATTAAATGGTTTCAAGTAACTATTATTATTTCGTTATGATAATTATCTAAGAATTATATATCTTCAATTAACTATTTCTATCAAATACAACTAACTTACAAGAGTTTATATAAGTTTGAGAAATTATTCCAAATACAAATAATATAGATTCAAGAGGTTGCAATAACAATATTTTAAGAAAAAAGCATTCATAAATTTCAAAACTATTTTAAATATTATCACAAAAAAGATCTATTTGTCTTATATATGGAACCTTAACAGGTACTACGATGGCAGGTGAGAGTGAGCCTGAGACTAATGACAAAGAAAGGATGACTCGACATTCCCCAGAACATCACCACTAAATGCCCTTTGCTGTTATATACAGAACACTGTACTGTATGAAAAAAAAGGCTAGATGTATATACAGGCTGATTCATCAGAAATATCTCCTATATTTTAAACTGTCACACATGCATGGTGTAAATAAACTTAGGATAATGGCAGTATTAGCTTCATCCAGCAAATATTTTATCATTTTTTCAGATACGATCAGTTTTGATCATGTCTTGTATTAATGCACATCATTGATACGTTTTTTTTAAGACTGGTAAAACTGTAATTGCCACACATACAGCTTTTCGAGCTCCTTTCATGTTATGTCGGAATGATGATGTTCTGAATTGAAAATAAATACTGCTATAGGCTCAAAATTCTATTCGGAATAGCAAACGTATCATATACATCGGTCCAAATCATAATTATAACTGACCGTATCTTGAAAAAATAAGACATCAGCAGAAGATAGAGATACCATGGTTACTTGTACCTCAAGGTGACTGTTTGAACAATAAGGGGTATTCAGTCTGTCTCTCTGTCTCTCTGTCTCTGTCTCTCTGTCTTTGTCTCCCTCTCTGTCTCTCTCTGTCTCTCTGCCTCTGTCTCTATCTCTCTGTGTGTCTTTTTCTCTGTCTCTCTGTCTCTCCAGCCCAGGAGAATATAGCGACTGCATCTCTGCTGAGTGTAAGACCCCCCCCCCAACGATTGTCCTGGCTATGACACTAACTCATTTGATGGTGAGGCTCCAGTCCTGGAGCTTTGGGGATTTGGAGAACCCATTCATTACAATTGCTCCCAGGTCCACTCTGGCCCGGAATGGTAGCACTTGATAAGGTCCTATTTATGAATCAAATAGATCTGTTTGATATTTAAACTGTGTGCAAACAAAAGACTGTTTAATTGAATTGAATAATCAGAAATTGAATTCTTTGACAATTTAACCGTGTTTAAACAAACGACTGATGTGTAATATGTAGCAATGCTTGGAATCGTTTAACTGTGTGCAAACGAATGAGTAATGTTGAATAGAATTGTTAGTGTTAAATAGTAATACTTGAAAATCTAACTGTCCGCAATAACTGAATTATTGGCATTACATAAAAATATTTGGAAGTATTTGACTGTGTGCAAATAATTGGTGTTGAATAGAATAATCAGTGTTAAATAGCAAAACTTGTAACCACTTCATTGCGTGCAAACAAATGATTAATAATCAATAAAATTACTAGTGTTAGCAATAATTAAAACTATTTTACTGTTGAGACAATTGCAATACTAGTGTGTAAACTGATTAATTCTAACTCATTTAAAAATGAAATTATCAACAAACACGTCTCTTACAAATCATATGTATATCTATTTAACTGTGTGCAACAAATGATTAATAAAAAATAAAACTATTCATGTTAGAAACAAATACTTGAAACTATTTTACCGTGTGAAAAAATGAGCACAGGTTCTTTTAAAAATCTATCAATAAAATGTGTTTTGAAATCAATTATTCACTATATATGTATAAACTGGATTTGGGATTAAATAAACTACAAGGGTTGATATGCTACCTGTTTATATATATATATATATATATATATATATATATATATATATATATATATATATATATATATATATATATATATATATGATGGTAAATAGGGGAATCATATTTTATTGACTAAAAACTAAAAACAAAAATGCGTTTTTAATTGATAAAATATGATTCCCCTATTTACCATTAAAAAAATTCTTCTGTACCAAAAACTTGTTCATGTATATATATATATATATATATATATATATATATATATATATATATATATATATATAAAGAGAGAGAGAGAGAGAGAGGGGGGGAGAGTTCATCGAATTTACAAATAAATATTAAAAATCCTTTTTTTTTTTCATTTAGGCCGATTAAATATGCATCCGTCTCAGCAACTAAGAAAGTCTGTTCAGAAATAATATTTTTTTATAAAAGAGAAAAACTTTTTTTTTTTTTCACTTTTTAGCACATGATTAGAATAAATATCAAAATATTCACAGAGTAATTTCTGTCTAAAATGTATATTCAATCTCTTTATTTTAAAACTGCATGACAGGAACATTATCAAATATAAATTGAAATAATATTTGTTATTCAGAAAGAACGTATCCCAATATTGTGTAAATCAAATGTAATTTCAAGCAGAGTTTTTGTTACCAAATAGACCGGCTAGATCGATTTTTTACATGAAGTTCACAATCTAAATTAGCCCAGAACCGTTAAACAAGGAAAAATACAAGTTCAACCAATTTGATTGACAGCCGTTGAACTCGATGTTAATCTGAGACCACAGCTCCGATTGGATGGTTTCAGTCAGGTGACCAAGACGATTCTTGAGTTAGAATAAGTCAAGCGAACGCTCCATATCCATTTTAATCATTAACCCCCTCGTTTAGACCTCAACGGGTAATAATATAAAAATATAATATAAATAAAAAGTAAAATGTGCACACGAAATGGTGGTCGCCTTGTGATTTCTCATCATCGAATAATAATAACGATGGTTAAACGAAACAGACATCAGAGCTACCGAGATGGCCGACCGGAGAAGAAACGAAGTGAACTGAAAAAGTAACCGAAGAGAAGTAAGGAGATGGAAGCTGACCGATCATAGTAAAAGGCTCACAAAGAACAGCCGATCGTCTTGTAAGGCTTATATACACACACATAGATTGGTAGCGTAAGGACCATATAACAGTTTGTGTAATTAAGAAATTCATTCTTAATTTTTTTGCGAGGCATCTGAATCTTTTTTCAGTTGGTCAAATGTTTCAAAGCCAGTTTTTCACATTGCTCGTTCAAATAAAGCAAAATTATTAAATTCCAGCCCAATTCTAATTGAGTTTATAACATCGTTAGTATTTTCTTGACGCATTTCTTAAAAGTAAAAGGGTTCAAATTTTAAAGAATAATACGATTGTATATTTTAAAATTTGATCTGCTCAGCCATGTTGCAACACCTGAAAAACTCTATATCCAGCTAGACTAGCACTTAATCACAGGGTAACAGAAAGGTTTCAATACTTGGAAGGGTAGTTTATGATTTCCTTTTATATCCTGATAATAAATTGTGATCGGCAGTTTTTTTTGTATTTTTCATAAATTGTTTTTGGGAAGACCAAATATATGCAAGCAGAATTATTAGTGGTGTCGACTTTAGTGTCTCTTTTTTTATATAATGCAAGGATCTACACAAACAGCTAAATTGTCATAAAAAACTGGAAAACAATACATGTATTTTCAATGTCAATTCTCGAATAAATCGCAGATTAAGGTAGCATAACAACTGACTTGAAATACAGTAGAAGAAAGTAATAAATCTTTATTTTCTAATACAAACATAGACAATAACCGGTATTGAGAAAAAGGAAAGAAATTTATGAAAATAGTTCGAACAATTTATTATTATTTAGAAAAAAAAAAAATCGAAAATTAAACAACCATTTAGTTTTCAACCAACTGAAAGAAAATCTACAAGAGTATTGCTGTCAATGATCTTTTGTAATATTTTCAAATATCCAACTTAACCTCGAGAGAGTAGAAAACTGAAGTGAACTGAAGGAGGGGTTTGTTCGAGGATATCTGTTTTATTAAATTGAATATGATTCAATTAAAGAATGAAAAATACTTGTGTTTGTTGAAGAGATAAAATGTCATTATTTCAATTTTTTAATACTGTTTTCTTCATCTTTGCTTTTTTGGTACAACGATTCTACTCGTGAGTTCTTTGTCTTTTCCTAAAATATATATTTTGTCTGATGATCTTTAGAAGAGTTTTTGTAATCTTTTCTTTTTCATACAGACTATTAGAATCAAAGGGTTAAATGTCAAGATCTTTTGTAAAGGGAAGAACAGACAATATGAAAAGGATTTGACTTAGAATATAATATTTTTGTTGATTTCTATTTCTATTTCGAGTCCGTAAAACAAGTTGATGAGATACGAAATAGAAGAAAAAATAAAATCAATTTTAAAGACCATCTGAATTCACATACGCATGAAGAATGCCAAAGAACATACTGGCCCAAATATTAAGTTAAAAATAAAACAAATGAAGACAATATGTTTTTAAAAAATATGGAATGAAGAAAGATGTTCTCTTAAAATAATTCATATAAATGATTGAACCTTCTTCAAAAGCCATTCTTTGTTTTATCAGTAATGTTTTCTTTATAGCTTTTCCTATTTTATGCATTTTTATATAAGACGTATGAGAGGTTTCTCAGTACACTTTTTAGAATTCATACTATAGTGTCAGTTGAGCCCCGATGAAATGTACGGAAAAACAACAGACAAAGACCATATATATATATATATATATATATATATATATATATATATATATATATATATATATATGCCAATAATGTGACTATTACATAAATAAAAGATTAAATAAATGCTAAAAGGTCATAATAAATACATTTATGTAAATATTTTGACAATCTACACAGTCATCCACACACAATTTTAGAAATAAAAACAAACCAATACACTCAAGCTTAAAATACACTGGCAAAGATGAATGTATTAATTGCGACAATTGATTATATTTATTATTTATAGTTTAACTAATACTTTGGGGACTGTTGGTTGATTGTTTAATTGCTGGGTTTGGAGATTTTACCGACAGCTGATGTCTGCTTCTACTCTTTAAAAAGTCATCCTATTGGGGCGAGAATGAGCTAAATACTCTAGAGTCCATACACGCTATTTACACCTTTTGATTGCCATCACAAGCGGCGGAGTTACATGTTTTCTTTATTGTTGGGGTGTCGAGACCTATCCGTTATTCAAACGCCTATTGAACAAATCTGATCTTGCTGTCCACACCAAAGAACATTTGTAACAAAAAACATTAAAAAAGCAAAGCAATAATAAACAGAAGCCCATCAATATTGAGCCGTGATAAAGGCGGGATGTTGTTAATAGACATCAAACAGGTCGCAAACATCTTCTTTCCCCTGGGTGACTGATGTATCTGGTTGCCGTCACTAGCCGTTATGTACAAGTGTTATCTTTCACTCGTCTCATACATCTGACGAATGATAACACATCAGTGTAAACTCAGACACTTTCTATTTACAAGACATCAAAAAGGCTACAAACTATTTAATAGAAAGTATACAAAAAATACGCTCTGCTTTCGATTTCATAAATGATACTAGTTTTGTAAACCTTTTCTTTCTTTTATGATCATCTCTTGAAAATGACGCATGCTCAACAATTATTTTTTGCAGCAGACATCGAAAAATAGGTTTGCAGCAACACTTGGTTTGTTCAGCTCTTCTTTCAATGATTGTAGTCGACATCAGTGCCCTTTCATACAACAAACCGATCCGCTATTTCCCGGTCAGTGGACATTTTTTTCGGTCCCAATGAACCAGTGTTATTTTTTTTTATGAGAGAAAGGATTTCAAATAAATTCTGTGCTGTTATATAGTTAAATATATCAAGTATTTTAATCTGCACATCTACAAGAAATAGGAAGGTTTTCTTGGATTTAACGCTTGTACTGAATCAAAAGAGAATTTTCTTGTCTAAAGTTTTCCAAAAAAGAAAAGGGAAAAATAAAATCACTGTTGTATTAATAAAAACACGACTTAAAAATCATTCAGGTAATAATAATAATAATAATAATGATAATGATAATAATAATCAATCCAAGGAGTCAAGGTGTAAATTAAAAAAAGCTAAGAAAGACTGATTACAGCCGGCAGTATCAATTTTGCCAAACAAAGTACAAAAAAAAAAAAAAACAACAAATAATAGCAAAACAGAAACGGGAAGATCACACACGAGAAGACCTGGACATGACTAAGAAAAGGAGACCACTACAAAGAAAAGGAATCACTTTTAACAGCAGCATAAAATAATGCCATAAGAACAAATTATGTGAAAAGTTGATAATACACAGAAGAATAACAATTATAAGCGTTGTGATGCAAGAGATGAGACTGCTAATCACAAAATAAGCGAATGCAGCAAACTGGCTCAAAAGGAATACAAAATTAAGCACGACTGGGGGAAAAAGTGATCCACTCGAGATTGTGTCGCTCAGACTTCAATGAAAAACCACCACTTACATTGGAGTTAAAAATTCGCATATGATAATGATAATGATAATTGTCTAAGGGATAAATTCCTGGGCGGTTCCTCTCGTAAGATACTCGGGACTATTCTTGAAGTGGACCAGTGAAGAACTTAAACAAATTGACCAGAGAACAAGAAAACGTATGACCATGCATAAGGCTTTGCATCCCAGAGATGACGTTGACAGACGTGGTGTCAAGAAGAGAGGGAGGAAGAGGACTTGCCAACATTGAAGACAGCGTCGACACATCGATACAACGACTCGAAGACTATATAGAAAAGTGCAGAGAAGGACTGAAACAGCCACCAGAAACAATACTAACGTCACAGGTATCAGCAGAACGGCAATAACCAGAAAACAAAAGCGGAAAGAAAAAAACAAACTCTATGGACGTTTTAAGAGATCAACAAGTGACATCTCACACGAGAAAACATAGAAGTGGTTAAGAAAAGGAAACTCTACGAGAGAAACCGAATCTCTTCTAATAGCAGCACAAAACAACGCCATAAAGACCAACTATATCAAAGCGAGAATAGATATGACGCAACAAAACAGCAGATGTTGATTGTGTGAAGATAAAGACGAAACCATCAATCACATAATAAGCAAATGCAATAAATTAGCACAGAAAGAGTATAAAACTAGACATGACTGGGTGGGCAAGGGGATCCCCTGGATAATGTGCAAGAAATTGAAATTTGACCATACGAACAAATTATACATGCACAACCCAGAATCTGTCCCGGAGAAAAAGACACACAAACTCCTCTGGGATTTTGAGATACAAACTGATCACCTAATGTAGGCCAGACGACCAGACCTTATAATAATCAACAAAAAAAAAAAAAGAGAGAAATTTCAGAATTGTGGACTTTTCTGTCCCAGCAGACCACAGAGTAAAATTGAAAGAATGCGAAAAGAAGGATAAGTATTTCTAGGGAATTGCTAGGGAATTGAAAAAGCTGTGCAACATGAAAGTGACAATTATACCAACTGTAATTGGGGCTCTTGATACAGTCACCAAAAGATTAATTCATAGACTGGAGGACTTGGAAATAACGGGACAGATGGAGACTGTTCAAACTACAGCATTGTTAAGATCGGCTGGAATATTGAGAAGAGTATTGGGGACCTGAGGAAACTTGTTGTCACTCAAACTCCAGTGAAAAACCATCATGTGAAAAACTCTCAAGGATTAAAATAATAATCATAATAATAAAATGGAAAGAAGAATAAACAGGTACAGAGCTGGTGAATGTAGGTTCTAGCTGGTCGTCCATGTAAAGGGGTCCACAGGAATATGTCATGAGTTTGTCCTTACTTCTCCAGCAGTGTCCCACATGTCTGGTTCGTCTAATTTTGATAGTTTTCGTGATGGGTGGTAAGTGGCCGTACAGTTGCTGCTTTTTCGAATGCTGCTTCCAGGACTTGTTTAATATTTCTCACAGCATTCTTGTGTAATTGCCGTCAAGCTTTTTCTCCATCCGTTTAGTTAGCGTCTGTGTAGTGCATTCTTACAGCAGTATTGACACGACCGCTGCTTAGAAAAAAAAACTGCGTTTCATTTTATCAGTCAGGTCTGACTTCAATTTGACCGATAGACTATCGATAGCTGTCCATGCCTTTGCTAGACGCGTGTTGATGTCTGTCTCGGTTGATGAGACACTGCTTCTTAGGTAGGTGAACTTGTCAACTAGTTTCAGAAAACTACCGTTTAGTGTGGAGATGTCGCCTCTTTGATTAAAGCACACGGAATAAAAATGTACCAAAATGAAATGTGGGAAAAGATAAAAAATGGAAGGACTAGAAATGCCAAATTAGGAAAGAATCGGAACTCTTTGAGAAAAAAAACCTATAAGTAGTCGAGAATATTGGAAGCTGACACCATCAAACTAAGATAAAAGAAAAAATACGAAAAGAGCACCTCAGAAGAACGAAAAAACTTCCCAAAATTAATATTTGCGGCAAAAATCTCATCAAAAGCGTAAACACCAGGGTACTCCTAACGGCCTGGTCCCAAGAGACACTCCTCCAGGCAATATCTGCTTAGCAGAGCTTAGTTCATAGCTTTGTGCTTGAGGCACCCAAAGAATGAGAAATGTCGACAGGATCAAGGATTTTTGTGACGGCTGCGCACGAGTCTTAATTTATTCGTGGCCCCCTACTACAGAATGACCTTGCAGCAAATTCGGCCAGGTGGGTGGCTGCATGAATATCAAACATCTGTGCAGTCTACCTTGTAAGATATTCAGGATTATTCTTAAAATGGACAGGGAAAACTCAGACAAATAGACCAAAGGATAAAGAAATTGACGAGTTTGCACAAAGCCTTACATCTGAGAAATGACATAGACAGACTATATGTGTGAAGAAAAGAAGGACGAGAATTCGCCAGCATTGAAGATTGCGTAGATACAAGGAATCGAGGAGTACAATAAAAAGAACAAAGAAAGACTAATTACAACAGCTAGTACATCATTGGTAACAAGAGAACTAATAGAAAAAACCCCACAAAAACTAGACGTTAGAAACTGTAAGAAAAACAATTGTATGGATATTTTAATCGACAAATGAGAAGACCTAGACATGGCTAGGAAAGGAAAACCTCAAGAAAGAAACTAAATCTCTTCAAACTGCAGCACAAAACAACATCATAAGGATGAATTGTATTAAAGTAAAAATTGATAATCCACAACAGAATAGTAAGTGTAGATTATGTGGAGAAATTTTGATATCCAAGTGGATCACTAAATCCCGGCCAAAATAGCTGAGCAAGGGTTAATTAACAAAGAATAGAAAATAAATAAATGAAAATAAGATAAATAAGATAGATAAATGAAAAGAGAATTTTCTGTTCTGGCGGAACATAGAGTGAAAATAAACGAAAGTGAATAGATAGACAAATACTTGGAACTTACCTGAGAACTGACAAGGCTATGGAACATGAGGATCAAGTTAATGCTTGTTGTAGTTGGTACGCTCGGGACGGTCCCCTTGAACTTGAAGAAAGGACCGGAGGAATTGGAAATTGGTGGGAGAATCGAAACCATCCAGACCCCTGGATTGTTGAGATCAGCTAGAATAGTGTGAAAAGTTCTGGAGACATGAGAAAACTTGTTGTCACTAATGTGAAAACCTCACAAGGTGTGAAATAATAATAATAATAATAATAATAATAATAATAATAATATGTGCTATACTAATAATGAGAAGTGGAAAAACACAATGGAAAGAATAGAAGTATTAAATCAAGATAAAATTAGAAGGCTCGGAGAAAAGAAAATTTACTAGTTCTTGGGAATATTGGAAGCAGACACCTTCATAAATGTGTAGATGAAAGAAAAAAAATGGTATCTCATGAAAACGAGAAAACTATTCGAAACCAAACTATATAGCAGAAATCTCATGAAAGGAATAAAGACTTAGGCAGTCAAGACCATTCTTGAAATGGCCGAGGGAAGAATTTCAACAAGTGGACCAGAGAATAAGAAAACTAATGACAATGCATAAGGCCTTACATTCGAGAGATGACATAGACAGACTATATATGTCAAGAAAAAAAGGGGGGGGAAGAGGACTCGCTAGCACTGAAGATAGCGATGATAGATCGATACGACGGTCGAAGACTGCATAAAAAAAGCAAAAACATATTACAGCGACTAGAAACAACACAAACAACACAAGGATCAGCAGAATAACAATAACTAGGAAACAGAAATGGGAAGAAAAACAACTTAGTGGATATTTCCATAGACCAACTGGCGAAATCTCACACGAGTAGACTTGGACATGGCAAAGAAAGGGAAACCTAAAGAGAGAAACCGAATCACTTTTATTAGCTGCACAAAACAGCGTCATAAAGATTATGTTTAAAAGAAAAATCGACAAGATGTAACAAAATAGCAGATATCGGTTATGTAGTGATAGAGACGAAACTGCTTATCGCATAATAAGCAAATGCAGTCAATTAGCGCTAAAAGAGTATAAGACTAGACACAATTGGGTGGGTAAGGTGAGCCACTGGGAATTTGGGATTTTGGAATACAAACAGATCATCTAATCTCGGCCAGTCGACAAGATCTAGAGATCATCATCATCATCATCATATCGTGCTGGCAGCACGGATATCCCTGACCCTCTCTCACCACTCCTCCCTATCGTTCATCGCCCCAGGTAGGTCTTCAGGACAACAACCTGTATCCTCACATAGCTGCTGAATGTACGTTCGTGCTGGTCGTCCTGCTTTTGCGCGGCCATGTGTGGGGATCCATAAGAGTACATCTCTTATGAGTTCATCTCTGCTTCTCCAGCAATGTCCTGCATGTCTGGTTCGCCTAACTTGAATAGTTTTCGTGATAGGGGGCAGGTGGCCGTACAGTTGGTGTCTTGTGGGGTGTTGCTGCCAGGACTTGTTCAGGATTGCACGCTGCATTCTTGTGTAATTGCCATCTAGTTTCTTCTCCAGCCGTTTTGTTAGCGTCCATGTAGTGCATCCATATAGCAGTATCGATGTGACCGCTGCCTGGAAGAAACTGCGTTTCATTTTATCAGTTAGGTCTGATTTCCATATAGTCGATAGCCTATTGATAGCTGTCCATGCTTTCGTCAACCTCGTTTCGATGTCCTTTTCGGTTGATTCGACGCTGCTTCCTAGGTACGTGAATTTGTCTACTAGTTTAAGAGGGGTTCCTTTTAGAGTGGAGATGTCCCCCGTTTGGTTATAGCACATATATTCCGTTTTGTGTGCATTAACATGGAGGCCTATGCTTGCTGCTGCTCACTCCAAACTATGCAGAAGTGTTTCGGCTTGGTCAGGTGTATTTGCCAGTATCGCTATGTCATCGGCGTAGTCGGCGTCGGTAATTGTTGTTGCGGGGTATCTTCTGCTTCTTTTCTTCGTCAGTTCGAAGCCATTCTCTTTGATTTTGTCAATCGATGTTCTAAGTACGTAGTCTAGACAAATGATAAAGAGATACGGAGCCAGCGTGTCCCCTTGTAGTACTCCTGCTACAATGTCGAAGTATTCTGTGTCTCCATCTGGTGATCGTACTTTTACTTTAGTGTTTCTATAGAGAATCGTTATTGCCGCTACGGTTTCTTTAGGTATGCCGTACGCTAGTAGGATTTGTTCCATCTTTCCTCTGTGAATGGAGTCGAAAGCCTTGGTAAAGTCGACAAATATTAATGTCGCTTGTAGGTTCTTTGCCCGTACACCTTCAAGGATTCTGCGGATGGTAAATATTTGTGAGGTCGTGGATCTATTTCTTCGGAAGCCATTTTGGTTTTTTCTAAGTATGTTGTCGATTTTGGGTTCTATTCGGTTTCGCAGTAGGGCATTGTAGATTTTGGCAGCTATGGATGTAAGTGTTATGCCTCGGTAGTTTTTGGCTAATCCGAGGTCCCCCTTTTTAGGGAAGGGGAGTATGCATCCCTTCGTCCATCTATCTATCGGATTTTGATTGTATACTGCGTTGCAGTGTCGGAGCAGTATGTCGTCGAATTGTCTGGTCTTCCATACTTCCGAGGGAATTTCGTCCAGCCCTGCAGCTTTCCTATTTTTAATTTTTCTGAGAACCGAGTCGAGTTCTTCTTGTGTGAACGGTCCAAGTTTAATGTCTAATTGTTTGCTAATTATTCTGGTGATTGGTTCATGTGTTATTTTTGGTGGGTTTCCAAGTAAGTTTTCGAAGTGCTTTTTCCACAGTTTTATTCTTTCTTGTTGGTTTGCTGCTTTAAGTTTTGCTTTGGCTGTGTTCTTTCTTCTGCTCACTTCGTTTATTGTTTGCCAGGCAATTCTAGATTGTCTATCTTCCACCGAGTCTCTAATCTTATCTATCTGATTTTGAATGTATTCTGTCTGTTCCTTTATATATATGCCTGCTAATTGATATTGTGCCGTTTTTAGTTTTAAGGCATTTGTGTTTGTTGGGTTTTTTCGATAGTTTTTGGAGGCTGTTTTCACTAGTGCACGTTTTTCTCTCACCGCTAAAGTTTCCCATGGGACTCTATATTTAGTTTTAATTTTTGTTGGAATGTATTTTGCTGCTGCCTCGAGGTGTGCATTGACGAAATTTTCGTATTCGTCGTTTGGTGTACTTTTTTCCGTCTTTTCTTGTAGTGTTTTGAATCTGTTTCTTAATTCTAATACGTATTTATCTCTTACATCTTTGTTGTTTAATAGGGCCCAGTCATAGTGTTTGGTGGTCGCTGTTCGTTTGTCGTTTTTTCGTAGGCTTAACCGTATTTTCTCTGTGACTATTCGGTGATCGGTGGACACACCCTCAAAAGAGGAGTATGCCTCGCAATTCAATGCACTATTCTTCCATTTCTTGTTTATAAGGACGTAGTCTATCTGAGCTTTAGTATTGTTTGCGTACGTGCATGTCCATAGTTTGCCCTCTCTTTTTTGGTAGTTTGTATTGAGGCATGCTAATCTATTTTCTATCATGAAATCTGTTAGATGTTGCCCATTTCTATTTGACGTGTTGTGGAGGCTGTATTTGTTGTTTCCGTTTTTCCCGATTTGTGCATTCATGTCTCCGCCAATGACTAGCATGTTGTGTTTCGGGATGCTACGCACTAATGAGGATAACTCATCGTAGAAGGTGACTATTTAATTTTCTTCACTAACATTGGTGGGGCTGTAGCATGAGATGATTGTTGCTCTGGGGTTTCCGTTAAATGTAGCTGCCATCATTCTAGGCTGTATTTTCTCAACGCTATTAAGCGTTTTTAGTTCTCTAGGTCCTATAAGCAATCCTACCCCTCCTACTGCGGCGTTGACAGAGTTTTTCCATGCGGATACAGTGGCGAGCGACCAGCCATTGCCAGTTTCGTGATATTTGATATCTTCTGTGTGCGTGTATCTGTGTTCTTGTATGCATATTATGTCTATCTTATGTTCTTCGGCCGATGCGATTAGCTCTGGGAGTTGTCCTATTCTATTTAAGGTTCTTACGTTAAATGTGGCTATTTGTAGTGTTTGCTTGCATTTTAGTAGTTTTGATTGTTTGAGCTCTGTAGCTGATTTTTCGAACACTGAGGCCAGGGCTCCAAATTCAGCAGGACGCGCCCCTTTTTTTACCCGCGCGAAGAGCGATGCGGTTTGTGTAAGTGGTTTGAGTGTGGGTCATGGTTATCTTTCGATGGCTGTTTTATTCTCTTCTATAGAAGCCACTCTTATAGAGGAGCAGCAGTAGTTCCCCGATCGAACTGGCGATCCTGAGCGAAAAGTCGTCAAACTCACGTCCAGGACCCATTTGGGTATTGAGTTTGGTCGTCCATGGGTTTATTCAAATACCTTTACGTACATCATGCTGCTTCCCATGTGTACATAATAATAGTAATAAAAAAAAGGGGGGGGGTAAATTTGTTTTAAGTTTTAACTTAGGTCCAACATTAAGGTACTTTCGTATGACTTTCACTAGTACTGACTTATACTTTTTTGGCTGTATTGGGACTCTTCCTGGGTTTTTCATTTTTTTTTTCCTACAGTTGGGGACCTAGCAGGCTTCAGGAATTATAGAGCTTTTTTTTTTTTTTTTCCTTTTTCTTAGGGGGGGGGCCTGTGGTGGCATTAGGCGTTCTAGGCTTTTTCTTCTAAAGTACTGTTAGGGCTTTCTTTACGAATTTTTAAATTATTCGATAGAAGATATTCAAAAACATTCTGCCTTGTTCGCTGACATGTGGATAGGCTTAATATCAAATTGGCTTTATAGTAGAGTAAGCGTGCCTTTACATTTAAAACGCATAGTTTAAGCATTATTTCACAAACAAAATACAGCATAACATTTTGTAAAATTCAGCATTTTAAATTGGACTTAAAGACATACTGACCAATATTGACATATTTCTTCCACTTGGCTCCTGAGTTCAAATGCTTCTTCTTCGTTTGGACTTTTATTTACTACTGATATTTTAGGTAGCTTTGGGGGCGGTCTACTGGGGTGGAGGGGAGAATTCGTTTTTTTTTTTTTTTTTTTTTTTCCTTTTTCCCTTTCTGGGGGGGGGCTGTGGTAGCATTCTAGGCTTTTTCTTCTAAACTACTGTTAGGGCTTTCTTTACGAATTTTTAAATTATTCGATAGAAGATATTCAAAAACATTCTGCCTTGTTCGCTGACATGTGGATAGGCTTAATATCAAATTGGCTTTATAGTAGAGTAAGCGTGCCTTTACATTTAAAACGCATAGTTTAAGCATTATTTCACAAACAAAATACAGCATAACATTTTGTAAAATTCAGCATTTTAAATTGGACTTAAAGACATACTGACCAATATTGACATATTTCTTCCACTTGGCTCCTGAGTACAAAAGAAAAAATAAAGAAAAGACAACCTGCTGAATAGTGGACTTTGTCGTCCGAGCAGACCACTGAGTAAAAATAAAAGAAAAAGAAAGCGAAAACAGATATTAGTGACTAACCAGTAGAATAAAACAACAACAACAACAAAAACAATCGTGACTGTGATACTAACTGTAATTGGTGTGCTTAGAGCCATCAGCAAAGGATTGGTAAAGGGACTTGGAAATAAGAGGATAAGTGGGGACCATCGAGACTACGGCATTATTAAAATCAGCCAGAATTCTGAGAAGAGTCAGGGACAGTTGAGGATACTTGCTGTTACTCAAACCCCAGTGGAAAACTATCAACTAATACTGGAGTGAAAAACTCTCAAGTGAGAAGAGTAATAATTATAAACAAGTACTTCGACCTTGCCTGAGAGCTAAAAAAAGCAATGAAATATGAAGGTGACGGTGATACCGATTGTAATTGGCTCGCTTAGAAGCGATCTCTAAAGGCTTGATAAAGGGAGCTGGAAGAGTTGGAAATTGGAAGACAAGCCGAAATCATCTAAACTACAGTATTGTTAAGATCGGTCAGAATCTTGAGAAGAGTCTTGGAGACCAGAGGAAACTTGCTGTCACTCAAACTCGATTAAAAGACCATCCTTTAACTCTGATGAGAAAGAACTGCCAACAATCTAATAATAAAGCGAAAATAGGTAAGATGCAACAGAATAGTAAGCATAGTAAGCATAAGTTTGGAGACAGATATGAAACAGTTAATCACATAATACGCAAATGTAGCAAGCAAATAGAAAAGGAGTATAAGACTAGAAACGAAAGTTATCAACTTGGAATTGTGCAAGAAATTGAAATTCAACAGAATGAGACGCACAAACAATGGGATTTAAAGATACAAGCAGATAACCTAATCCGAACCAGAAGGCCAAGCGATAGAAAAAAAAAATAGAGAACTTGCCAAATAGAGGACTTTGCCTTCCAGGAAAACAACAGAGTAAAAATCAAAGAAAACGAAAAGAGAAATTAAATACTTGCACCTTGGCAAAGAACTAAAAAATCTTTGGAACATGAGACGGTGACGGTGACACCGATTGTAGGTGGTGCGCTTGGAACGGTCCCCAAAGACCTGGGAAACTGGAAATGAAAGGAAGAATACAGACCATCCAGACCACAGCAGACCTTTACTTGTTGCCCTTAGAACAGTTCTGAAAGTCTTAGAAAACTGGAGGAATCAGAGATCAGAGGAAGGGTTGTAACTATCCAGACCACAGCGTTTTTATGATCGGCGAGAATACTCAGAGGAGTCCTAAAAACCTGAGAAGACTTGCTGTTATTCAGACTCCAATGAAAAAAGTCTCAAAGAATGAAATAATGATTATAAAATCATAAGAAATATCTAATATCCATACTTCTTAGATGATACACAACGCTTATTCGGTTGATTATTCAGACTAGTATATTTATATTAGGCACATTTCAGCTGATATGTTCTCTGGCCTTCATCGCTTCCTCGAAATCATTAAATATCTTCAAGTTCTCCCATATAAAGAATTAGCACAGACACATGCAGAGTGTGTGTGTGTGTGTGTGTGTGTGTGTGTGTGTGTGTTTGAGAGATAGAGAGAGAGAGAGAGAGAGAGAGAGAGAGAGAGAGAGATTGGGTAGCGTAAAATGCTTGTTCTATTTTTGTCGTTAGATGGCCTTAGAAAAGTTTAGTTTTAAGTAAGTTCATTCAAAAAGATTGCTTTTAATCAAAGGGTATTAAAGCGACTGGCATATCAACATACAAGCTTTAAAATAGTTTTTCAAAATTGACGTAATTTTATTGATTCTAACATTGAAGATGGAAAAAGCCATCAATATTTTCGACATAGTATTATTATTATTTTTTACTTTAAGAACGTTAAGAATACTACCCAAACCAGTGAAACAAAAAATATTGTGCATTAAATGGAGAACGTAATGTTAGTGACCGAACGTTTTACTTAGTCTTATAATAAATTAATTACAAAAAAAAAAAAAAAATTCTGGTCTTCATTAATTGATTACTACCTTCAAATTCCAAAAATATATGGACTTCCTAAAACTCATAAACCTGGTATTTCTTTAAGACTTATCATACATGGCGTAGACAGTGCCTCTGACGAAATCGTCAAGTCTTTAGCCAAAATATTAACTCTTCTTTTGGGTTTCATTAGCAATTCACGTATAAAAAAAACTTTGGCTCTCTACAAAACAAATAGATTATATAAATATGAAAAATAAACTTTTATCCAGTCCACACAAAAAATCATGTTATATTTATATTCTTGTAAGTAAATGCATTAAACGTTTAGAAAATCTTCTTAAGAAACTAATGCCATATTTTACCATTAACGAAATAATCAATATTTGCTTATTAAGCTCTAAACATTGCTTCTTTTTTAGTGTAATGGATTGTTTATTCATATATCCTCAGATAATTTATATAATATTCAGCCTATAATAGAACTAGAAAATAACATCACTTTACTTTTTCTTTTTTTCGATATATTACAAATAAATGAAAACAAATGAGGATTTAAAGTTTATCACAATTCTTCTAATAAAAATGACCATATCCATTATTACTCACATCATGATAGCAAAATAAAAAAGAGATTAACCATAGTTTATTTTCATCTTGGAGCCCGAAGAATTTGTTGTTCTAAATTCTTTTATGAAGAACTTAGAGGTACAAAAAATTTCTTTACACTACTACGATGATTCTCATTTTGTTATTAAACGAATTAAAATTTCAAAACGAAAACGTAATATAAACAATATGAATAACGTAACCAATATTTCTAATTATAATCTATTTAAAAGATATATTATTTTACCAACTAATACAAACACAGACATAATCAAAAAAGAATTAAACAACCTCACTATCCAAACTGTTACAAACTCTTCTAAAGCGATTCGGAACATAATTAATAATAATAATATGTAATTAAAGTTGGCGACCGTAGTCGAGGGTGATCAGAGGGCTCCTTTTCAATAGCTACTACACCAAAATGTAGGGGAGGGCGCTACTCCTTTCCCTGGATTGCTCCACTTTACCCTTGATACGTACCTAATATTGTTGAGTGTTAAACAAGGAGGTATCAAATACCATGTGTGTGTGTGTGTGTGTGTGTGTGTGTGTGTGCTAGGATGCCATAGAAACTGAATCAACGGTGTTAGGTGAATGTCATTTTCTCGCCTATGTAATCAATTACCAGACCATGTTAAAACAATCAGAACTTATATCTACGAGGATCATTAAATAAGTTTCCAGACTTTTTTTGTATGGGCACTTTTATTGATAGTACACACATGAAACTCTAGTCCCCTTCAAAGTAATCTCCTCCGGCTGCAATACACTTCTTGCACCGTTCCAATAACTTCTGCAAGGCCTCATGGAATTCCCCCTGTGTGAGCGTGTCAATGACCCTTGTCACAGCCTCTTTCATCTCCTCAATTGTCTCATAATAACAGCCTCTGAGCTTAGGGAATAACCAAAAGTCACAGGGAGCAAGGTCTGGATTATAGGAAGGGTGAGGAACTGTCTCGATGCCTATCTTGGTCAAATAGTCTGTGACAAGGATGGAGTTGTGGACTGGTGCTCTGTCCTGGGGGAAATGCCACTGACCCGATTTGAAGAGTGCTGGCCTCTTCCCAAGGAATCTCTTCCTAAACTCCCTTAAAACCTCAACATAGTAACCCTAACCCTAACCCTTTGGCCAATCAACTCTGGTGTATTGACTTCCTTACTCCTCCCAAACCTCTCATCATCCCTCATAGACTCTCTGCCTTCCTTGAATCTCTTATGCCACTCAAAAACTGATGCTCGATTCATGCAAGATGCTCCAAAAGCAGTCTGATGCATTCCATACGTTTCTGTGGCATTTTTTCCAAGTTTAAAACAGAATTTTATTGCATATCGTTCTTCTAAAGTGTCCTCACGTCCAGATTGCATTTTTGAAGTTCACCAGCTGTGACAATCAGGCTTTAGTAGGGTGTATTCCAATTGCTGCTGTAGATGTTCATTTGAATCTGAAATCATAAAAATTGGTCAGTCATCTCATAAGATAAACAGCAATGACATAGTGAATTTTCAAGAGTCTCCAACAATTTTAAATGTCTATACAAAAAAGTCTGGAAACTTGTATGCACCATGTAAATGCGGGAAAGAAAACATCGAAATACTAATCCAGTCAAAAACTACCGACTCCAAAGCCTAAATAAAAAAATGAAATAAATGAATAATGATGCAGTAAATTAGGGCAAAGAGAGTATAAGACTAGACACGACTGGGTGGACCAGGTAATCCATTAGGATTTATACAAGAGGTTTCAATTAGATCATGCGAACAAATGGTATATGCACAACCCAGAATCTTTCTTGGAAAATGAGACGAACAAAATTCTTTGGGATTTTGAGTTACAAACTAATCATCTAATCTCAGCTAGACGACCAAACTTAGAGATAGTCAACAAAAAAAAAAAAAGAAGAAAAAGAAAAAAGAAACTGTTGAGTAATGGACTTTGCCGTTCCAGCTGACCACAGAGTAAAAATAAAGGAAGGCGAAAAGAGAGATAATTACCTGGACCTTGCAAGAGAATTGAAAAACTATGGAATATGAAGGTGACGATGATGCCAATTGTAATTGGCGCGCTCGGTATAGTCACCAAAAGTTTGGTACTGGGACAAGAGGACTTGGAAATAAGAGGACTACAGCTTTATTGAAATTGACCAGAGTATTAGGAAGACTCCCGGAGATTGAGGAAACTTGCAGTCACCCCAGTGGAAAACAACCAGCTAACGCTGGAGTGAAAAAATCTCAAATGAGTAAAATAATAATAATAACAATAATGCACCAATCAGAATCCGTCCCAGGCAATCAATCACAGATCAAGTCTTAATCAACATGAATAAAAGAATTTGTAAACAAATAGATTTTGCTGTTCCAGCAAAATGCTGAGTAAAAAAATACTTTGATCTTGCCAGAGAACGAAAAAAGCAATGGGATATGAAGGTGAAGTTGATACCAATTATAGTTTGTGCACTTTGAACAGTTCAAAAATATTAGAATGGAGAATACTGAGTTCTGAAGACATGATGAAACCTGTTGAGACTCAGACTCAAGTGAAAGACCACTGCTGACTTTGGTGTGAAAAATTTGCAAGTTGTAAAGCAATAAATGAATAAATAAAACACAAGAAAATGATAAATCAAATATAAAAGATTAAATAGATTAACCAATAACAAAATTAGTATAATATTGCTACATAAATAACCACGCAGTTTTAACTGGACAGCCGTTTCCTGAATGTCCCATAAACTAGATCACCATTTCGATCGTTCCACATAACGATATATAAAAGAAAACACACCCAGTGATATGGAACACTCTTTATTTATAAATATAACAAACTACATTATTCACGCGCCAGCAAACACACACACACACACACACACACACACACACACACACACACACACACATATATATATATATATATGCATATATATTGTAATAAAGAAGGTTCACGGAATAGTTTGAATTTTGTTTTTTTTTATTTCTCTTTTTCAACGCTAAACGTATTTCCGATTTAATAATCCCCTAAAAGAAATCTTAGTATACCTGATAACATTAAAGGAAAGGACACCCGTTCTCACCGAGGAAATAAACCTCACTGTCTCTATATATGGACTCAGGAAAAAGCTTTTCAAAGCTTTTTAAAAAAGCCAGAGAAAGAAGTTTTTCTCTCCCAAGAATCTTCTTTAGAAGCTTTTTTCTTTAAAAAATTCTTAAAAATTCATTTAAGCCAGGAGAAGATCATTAAATCGGAAAGGCGTGTAGCGTCGAAAAAATTTTTTCCAAAGAAAATTCAAACTATTCAGCGGACCTTCTTTATTACAAAAGATTTATTTTTCTCTCGCTGGCTCTACAACAACCCTTATCATACACACACATGTATATATATATATATATATATATATATATATATATATATATATACTGAGTAACTGCATATTATGATGAAACACTAAAAACACATATACAGAAATATATATATATTGTCATCCATAGACAGACTGTTTCGTTTTATCAGAACTCTTCAGTGTGGCTTGACACGTAGGACGCTTGAAGGCGGGATCGAAACTCATCCAACTTTACGTTAGACTTCGTATCAGAGCGCTCGGCCAAAAAGCGTACCACGTTGGCTAAGGGGATTATAAGGTCTCTATGTAGCATGCTCACACGCATTTACATAGTTAACCTTCATTAATACAAGCTTAGTTGAGAAGAAATGTCATGTTTTTTTAAAAATATTTTACTTAATTTTTCTTCTTTAATCAATAGTGTAGTTGAACGGTTTAAAAAGGTGTAATCAAACACTTTTACCATTTTCAAGATCCTGAATCTTAATTGTTGGATACAAAATTTGTGGTTATAGATATTATTTGATTTCTGAAATAAAGTTTGAAATTTTGTATTATACTCTATCCAACTTTGGATTCTTAATTCTAATTATAAAGGCTCCAAAAATCAGAACCTTTGGAGGTTTATGACCAACATAAGAATTAGACTTGTTAACCCACCCACCAAGGTGCAAGAACAATCTCAAGGGATATTAGTATAGTTTTATATTGGCTTTTGACACCAGCTATAACTATAAATTGGAAGGTTACATTTTATATGTTTGTTTTTTTAATTAATTATCTACTAATATGCTCATTACTTACTCATGGAGAAGTATTTCCGGTGACTTTTTAAAGTTGTTTTAATTTTCTTTACCCATTTGGTTATGATGAAAAGATTTATTGAATCTTTTGTGGGTGTTTTGTGCAAATTTCTGTTGTCATAAGTAACAAAATAAATGGAACTTTCAAAAAAAAAAAACTGATTATACTGACATAAGGAGTAATTATGCTCAAAATGATGCTATTAGGACTTCTAATATTAAACAAGAATTGACAATACGTAAGAGAATAGAAAGTGTAGATGATGTGGTGACAGAGATGAAACAGTTAAGCGCATAATAAGCGAATGCAGCAAAGTGACCAAAAAAAAAAAAAAAAATACAAGAGTAGACTTGACTGAGTACGAAAAGTAATTCACTAGGAATTATGCAAGTAATAAAAATTTAAAAATGCTGACAATTGGTATATGTATAAACCAGAATCAGCCCTTGAAAATGAGACATAAAATTCTCTGCGACTTTGCGATACAAACAGATCATCAAATCTCCGTCCGAAGATCAAGTTTAGTGTTAATCAGCAAGAATAAAAGCACTTATCAGCTTGTGGATTTTGCTACTCCTGCGGATCATGGAGTAAAAATTTAAAAAAAAAGATAAATTATTGGATCTTACAAGAGAACTGAAAAACTGTGATATCATTTATAGTTGGTGCGCTTGAAATGGCCCCCAATCACCGGGTAAAAAGACAAGGGGAACTGGAAATCAGAAGAAGAATCCCGACTATCCAGACAAATTGTAGTTGGTGAACAGGGAATTGTTCCCAATCACCTGGTAAAAAGACTAGTGGAACTGGAAATCAGATAACGAATCCCGACCATTCAGACTAATTTTTGTTGGTGCACTTGAAATTGTCCACAAGGATTTGGAAAAAAAATAGCAGAGCTGGAAATCAGAGCATGACCATCCAGACCAATTGTTATTTGTGCAGTTGGAATGGTCTCCAATGACCTGAAAAAAAGACAAGGGGATAGGAAATCAGAGGAAGAATCCCGACCATCCAGACCAATTGTAGTAGGTGCAATTGGAATTGTCCTCAATGACATGGAAAAAAGCAGAGGAAGAATCCCTACAATCGAGACCAACTGTAGTTGGTGCGTTTGGAATTGTCCGCAAGGAACAGGAAAAAGACTAGTAGAACGGGAAATCAGAGGAAGAATCCCGAACATCCAGACCAATTGTAGTAGGTGCAATTGGAATTGTCCTCAATGACATGGAAAAAAGCAGAGGAAGAATCCCTACAATCGAGACCAACTGTAGTTGGTGCGTTTGGAATTGTCCGCAAGGAACAGGAAAAAGACTAGTAGAACGGGAAATCAGAGGAAGAATCAGGACCATCCAGAACAATTGTAGTTGCTACGATTGGAATGATCCCTAAGGACCTGGAAAAAAGCCTAGCGGAACTAGAATCCAGAGAAAGAATCCCGACCATCCAGACCAATTGTAATTGATGTATTTAGAATTTTCCCCAAGAACATGGAAAATAGAAAAGCAGAACTGGAAATCAGAGGAAGAATCTCGATCATCCAGACCAATTGTAATTGGTGCACTTCGACTCATGCTAAAAAAAAGACTAGAGGACTAGAAACTTGAGGAAGAATCCCGCCTATACGAACCAATTGTAGTTGGTGCAGTTGGAATTGTCCTCAACCAGCTGGAATAAAGACTAGGGTACTGGAAATCAGAGGAAGAATCCATAAAATCTATACTAATTGTAATTGGTGCGCTTGGAATTGTCCACAAGGACTTGGAAAAAATACAAGCGGAACTGGAAATCAGAGCAAGAATCCTGACCATTCAGACTATTTGTAGTTAGTGCACATGGAATGATCGTCAAGTACCGGGAAAAAATACTAGCGGAACTGGAAATCAGAGAATGAATGCCTACAATTCTGACCAATTGTAGTTGGTGAACAGGGAATTGTCCCCAATCACCAAGTAAAAAAAACTAGTAGAACTGGAAATCAGAGGAAGAATTCTGACCATACAAACCAATTGTAGTTGGTGCGTTTGGAATTTTCCACAAGGACATGGAAAAAACTGGAGGATTTGGAATCAGAGGAAGAATCCCGGCCATCCAGACCAATTATTGTTGGTGCGCTCGGAATTGTCCCTAAAGACCCAGAAAATTGACTAGCAGAACTGGAAATCAGAGGAAGAATCCGGTCCATCGAGGCCAAATGTAATTGGTGCGCTTGAAATAGTCCCCATGGACTATTAAAAAAACTATTGGAACTGGAAATTACTAGAAGAACCCTGACCATCCAGACAAATTGTTGTTGGTGGGCTTGGAATAGTCTGCAATGTCCAGCAAAAAAAGCCTTGCGGAAGTTGAAATCAGTGGAAGAATCCCGACCACACAAACCAATTGCAGTTGGTACAGTTGAAATAGTCACTAAGCAGCTGGACAAAAGACTAGAGGACTGGAAATCAGATGAAGAATCCCAACCATACTGACCAATTGTAGTTGGTGTGCTTGTGATGGTCCCCAAGGATCTAGAAAAAAGGCTCGCGGAATTGGAAGTTAGAGCAAGAATCCCAACCATCCACACCAATTGTAGTTTGTGAACAGGGAATTGTCCCCAATCACCCGGTAAAAAGACTAGTAGAACTAGGAAGAATTCTGACCATACAAACCAATTGTAGTTGGTGCGCTTGGAACTTTCCACAAGGACATGGAAAAAAAGACAAGGGGACTGAAATCAGAAGAAGAATCTCGGCCATCCAGACAAATTATAGTTTTTCACAAGGTATTGTCCTCAAAGGCCGGGAAAATAGACTAGCGTAACAGGAAATTAGAGAGGGAATCCCGTCCTTCGAGGCCAAATATAATTGGTACTCTTGAAATAGTCTCTAAGGACTTGTAAAAAAAATTAGCGGCGCTCGAAATCAGAAGAAGAACCCCGACCATCCAGACAAACGGTTGTTTGTGCAGTTGGAGTGGTCTCCAATGACCTGAAAAAAAAAAGACTACGGGATAGGAAATCAGAGGAAGAATCCAGACCATCCAGAACAATTGTAGTAGATCCGCTTGGAATTGTCCTTAAGGACCAGGAAAAAAGACAAGCGGAACTGGAAATCAGAGGAAGACTCCCTACCATACAGACCAATCGAAGTTGGTGCACTTAGAATGGTTCCCAAGCACATAGAAATAAGACTAAGGGACCTGTGAATCAGAGGAAAAATCCCGACTATCGAGACCAATTGTAGTTGGGGGTGACTGGAATGGTCCTCAATGACCAGGGAAAAAAACTGGCGGAACTGGAAACCAGAGGAAGAATTCCAACTATTAAGATCATCGCATCATCGAGGTCTTCTGGAATAGTCAAAAGAGTCCTGGAAATGTGAGTAACTTATAATCACTTGGACTTCAGTGGAAAATCATCTGTTAAAATTGGCGTGAAAAACTTGTCAGGAGTAAAATAATAATATCAATGATAATTGTAATTTTAATGGTGAATGAAGTGTTTAATCGCCACAGTTTGTCAAATTTTGTTGTTTTTACGAAATCGAAATATGAAAATGTGTTCATTCATTTTGTTTCAAATCAGAATTTTACTAAGCGAAATAAATGAACAGAGAATTTTTTAAAAATTTGTTTCTTTTTGAGAAAATATTCAGATGGACAATATCAATTTTTGACTATTTGTTAATTAAGCAACATTTACATTTTTATGCGCTTTTTCCTTTTTTTTTAGTTCACATTTTAACATAAGTTAAACCCGATAGTTGAACAGCCCAGTTTTCAAAGACTATAAAATACGCTGACTGCATCTCTGCAGAGGGGGTAATGCCTCTTCGCATCAATGAATGTTCTGATATGACACGAAACCATTTGATAGTGAGGATCCAGTTCTGGAGCTTTTTTTCATTGGAATTATTCCCAGATCCATTCTGACCTGGTGAGATAGTACCTGTTAGAGGGCCTACGTAGGAGTCAAATAGAAATATTGAATCTTTTACTATACTTTGAACTATTTAACAATGTCTAAATAGAACTATTAGTATTAGATAGCAATACTTGAAGCCATTTAACTGTGCGCAAACAAATGATTACTCTCTCGTTTAAAATATTTTACCGGCCTTGAAGAAAATGTTCAGCCCAACTATTGAAAAATTTGACAGAAAATTTGTTTAGCATTAGTTGTGAATTTGATTAAAAACAATTTTAAAGAAATAAATAAAAATCTTTTGCAACAATTCATTGTCGTTTGTTTATGGTAGAAAAGGAACAAGACCACGAGGCTGAAGCTAAAAAAATAACGAGTTGATTAAGGGTATTTACACAAGAATTTCACTGTGAAAATGAACTTTTTTCTTACTTTTAAATTTTTTCTCATTCTTAAAACTTTTTTCATTCTTCGCACGTGCAAAAACCGTTGTATTGTTAGTTTAATAATTTTTATTCTAGAAAATGAAATATCTTTAATTTATTCTAACAATAAATACAATCGTATCAAATATATTTGATAGACAGTTGCTTTTTATCTAAACTGTTTTAACCGGTTTATACTTTGGTTGTTAGATCGGCTCAGCTCACAAAAAAGATAACGAAACTCGTTAGAGTTAATAAGAAAATCCACGTAATAATGAAAATATTACGTGTTTCAATCTGGACCAATGTTTGGTTCAGTTAATGTTTTTTTTTTTATTGATTTATTAGATCACTTAGTAACACAATAAAAGGTGGTTTTGATTTTCCGTTGTTTTTTTTTTTTTATTGATTTGTATTCATTGCCATTAAATGAGCTGTTCATGTGGATAGTTGTTAATATTTCCAAAACCAGTTAAAATTATTATGAAAACAATGTAAATCCCATTCGTTCTACCGCGCAGCAGGAAAAACATAAAATAACTGAGGAAACAATTTCAAGAACAAGCAAAACATTTTGTCGACATGAAAAAAAGCAACAATTCCCTCCACCAGGAAGCGAATTAACACGGAAGCGACAATGTGGAAGAAGAAGTCACTAACGTTAGGCCATGCATTACAACATCAGTGAGTATTTATAATTGCCATTGGGCCTCCATTTCTTATCAGAACAGATTGCAATCATTATCTTTGGTCTTGTGCTATGTAGGAAACGGCAAAAAACATCTGATACAAATTGGCAAGGACATGTCTTGTGTTTGTGTCTATGTAGAGTGGGGACTAAAAATACATATTAAGAGCGTGGGGTCTGGAAATAATATATCACTCTGAGCCTGATGGGAGAAAAGAGCAGAACTGGAAAAAAAGGCAAAGTAAATTACAATCAATGAAGCTTTTATGTTGCGGATATCCAATGCATGCATTTGTGTGTGTGTGTGTGTGTGTGTGTGTGTGTGTGTGTGTGTGTGTGTGTGTGTGTGTGTGCTCTGTTGAGGCGAAAGTTTGTAAAAGGCATTGTTACTTTTGTAGGCTTTTCGTTTGAGCAATGACTCGTTTATATTGGCGTTTTTACAGCTGTTTCTTATCAAACGCATCGGTTAGCAGGTGACTCGGAGGATGAACTGTTTGAAAACGGGTTTTTCTGATATTTCGAAAGCTTTCCTCATCAATTCTTTGTTTTCTCAAAACATGAATGAATTATTTCCTCATTACATAAAAAGAAAACGTTTCAGTTTACAAAAGAGCTTTGAATGTACAATGAATAAAACAATTTATTTTTGTGTTTATTTTTAGATATTTATCAGACTAAGTTTAGTCCATCATAATGCTAAATGGCAGTAAAGAAAGGAAGTGATATAGAGAAAGATTGTACAGCTCCACTATTTCAAGTTGATGGCTCGGACACCGACCATTTGTACTGTTGATAAATAAGCAATTATTTCAGCGATCAAAAATACATGTACTTTTCTCCCAATGAAATATTAAACATAATCTGGCATTTGCAGTCATTTGAACAAAATCTCTAAAGATTTTACGAAAAAAAGAATGAAGACAAAGAAAAGTATTATTAGTATTTGTAGAAGAAACTTTTAAGTTTATTTATTTTATTCGATAATTTCCATTCAAAAATGTTTGATGATAAAATATGAATGTAAGTAAAATAATCTGAAATATAAATATCAAAGTTCAATTTTTTATTCACTATCATTAAATATAATAGATTTGATTAAATTATATTAATCAATAGCTAGCTTGCTAGATAGATAGATAAAGTTTAAAATGAGATATAAGAAATTTCAATACGTTTTTATTTTTCTTTTGTTAAGCAAATTGAGATAACAGATTCCGGCGAAGCTAAATGAAAAAGAAGTCGTGTTTGTAATTAAAAAATAATTCCATTGTTCATTGATTTCAGTCTTATTTATTATGAGTCTATATTTGGAAGATTGATTTACGGATTGCCGCCGAATCAAAAGCAGCAGTTTTTAGCAAAAATGGGAATTGATGTAAGTGAGTGCAGTCAGGCAAAAAAGAAGTTAAGAGATGAAGTCAAAGAAATTAGAAACACACACACACACACACACACACACACACACACACACACACACACACATATATATATATATATGTATGCATAATAGATACAAACATATATTTGGAAGAGGTCATAATGCTTAAGAAAAAAGACGTCTTTTGTACAACATTCAGTAATTGATGATCAGAAATATTGACAATTACGAAACTGGTAGCTAAAAAAAACCAAGTTTTATTTTTGTAATTGATGCAACTATTTATTTCTTTATTGAATTATGACATCACGCTTTGTAAAGGTGATTTCAGTTCAACTCTCCAACATTGTGTATGTTTGTATATCTGCGCATCAATTCAGGTGGAAATAAGATGATTTGTTAATAAATATAATATTTATATATATATATATATATATATATATATATGAACCTATGCATACATAAATATGGATAAAGGTAAGATTGATTATATCTATGTGTACGTATGTATATATGTATGTATGTGTGTGTTTGTAATCAATTTCAAATAGATAAATGTATGTACATATTCATATAAGAATTATATATATATATATACATATATATATATATATATATAACATGCAAATGTATCATAAATCTCGTAATATAGATAATCAACATTATATAATGATGTAATTATATAGTTTGATATATATATATATATATATATATATATATATATATATATATATATATAAAGGTCAAATCGTTTGACTCACAAAACGCAATAATTTGAATTTCAATGTGTAATTTATGCGTTGTAAATGAATGATATAGTAGAAATAAACTGCCGTGGAAAATAAAATCTACATGAACATATATATATATATATATATATATATATATATATATATATATATATATATATATATGTGTGTGTGTGTGTGTGTGTGTGTGTGTGTGTGTTTGTGATGCTCAGGAGGCGTAAAGTTTATCGGTAGGGAAAATGGAATCGGTAAGCCGAGTTCAAGTTCCAGCTGAGCTTGTTTTGCATTCACTGTATATAAATGCTCTTCTGAAAGGCAAGGATCCTTCTTTTCACACGCTAAGTTTGCGTAAAATAAGAGTTTGGGTTTTTCAGTTTTGGTAAGAGAAAGACAACTCCGAATTTGACCACCCAGTCAAATCATCGTACTCAGAATCTCCGGGTAATCCTCATGTCTTATAACCCTTGGAGGTGGCTCAAGAAATAACCCTAATGGAATGTAGTTTCCTGTGTTAAAACACACACACACACACACACACACACACACACACACACAAAGATATACAATAATTTAAACGTTTTTTTTTGTGGAGAAATAATTTTTTGCATTCTAAAAACTGATGATTTTATAAATAAAACAACTCCCCCGCAAAAAAGATAAAATAAACAAGTAATATAAAAAAAAAAATACATAAAATTATTAATAACTGCTGGAGAAGGGCATTGGAGGTAAATAATTATTTTAGTTTTTATACTGGTCTGTTTCCCAGTATTATTTCATCCAACATTCTTAAACGATTTTTTTGGCATATAGTTTTCTTTCATGTGTGTCTGTGTGTAATCTTATTGGTATATAGATATATAATTGGAACACCTGTTTTCTTGTTTTCGTCAGTTTTGCTGCTTAGACATGACGAAAGACGTTTTATTATTAAGAAACTTTCTTCAAACCATTCATTTTAGTTTTTGCCATAGACGTTTCAAGTTTAACATTATAATACTTGTAAAACCTTTTCATTTGACGCTGCCTTTATTTCTGAATATCCTGATTTGGACTGAAATTGTTCCATCAGATAATCTCACGCGTAGCATTTTTTGTAGAAAATGTAATTTGTTTGTTAACAGCAAATAGATTCAGCCCTAATTAAGTTTAAATTAGATATTATTATACTTTTTCCTGCATTTTCTTCATTACATTTACTATTTCTTTACGAAGAGAAACATAAATATACGATTTTTATCCAGAAATCAACTAAACTTTTCAAAAACAAAATTATTATTTTACCCAATACTTGATGAGTTTTTAATCCGCAAAATAGTACCCACCCGTTGAAATACCATCTCAAGCGTTTCTTCTATTCTGGAAGATGTCTTGAGGAACATTGTGCAGAATTCGTACAGTACTTTTGTCTTAAATCGATGACCTTACAATGTGGATTTCAGTTCCTCGAACAAAGAGTGATTATGACCAAGTGCGTGGTCGTGTTACAGCATCAAGGCTTTTCTAGTTTATACTTCAGGCTATTTTCATTACACTGCATTTCCCCAACACCTCTGAACCACCAAGTAAAACATTTATTTTTTACCTGATCTAATGAAACAAACTCATCATGAACGATACCTTCTTCATAAAAGATAATTGTTCTATTTAAAACAAACAAGTTCACTACACAACCCTTTCCTTTTTGTCTGTCTCTCGTGTGCTTGTAAATTCGTTTATTGAAGCTACGACGAGATTCACCCACATATTTTTGTTACCACCTAAACGTGGAATTTTCTAAACCTTTGCTCTGGATTTGATGAGGGTATTGTTCTTTCTTTATTATTAATTAAATCCCTAATTGTCTTTGGACAGTTAGTGAATGTTTTATATATATATATATATATATATATATATATATATATATATATACTAATCTAATATCTACCAGCATTCACGGTACCAGAAAAAAAAACAAAAAAAACCCCGCCAGGAACAAGAGATAAAAGGTATCTCGAATCACTGCCCGGGGGAAAAAGAAAGAAAAGGCCAACCTCGTCCGACCCCTTGAAAAAAATCAAGGGATACGCAGTCAGTTGGTCAAAAGAAAACTAAAAACCTTCCGCGAATCCTGCAATGCTACAATTATAAAAGTGCTCAACTCAAGTGGAGCCAATTATAAAATTAACTTAAATCGTGAGTTGGAAAACTTCTACTAAAGTTTCACCTTATCGGATCATCAAGAGTTAGGTGAAACTTTAGTAGAAGATTTCCAACTCGCGATTAAGTTAATTATATATATATATATATATATATATAGAGAGAGAGAGAGAGAGAGAGAGATTTTATAAACGCTCTGGGACATATCATCTTCCGCATTGGAATTCTGAAATAAAAAATAAGAACATGTAGCAATCCAAAAATAATAACCACTTACGCAAAATTCTGCATAGTAATTATATTTTTATGCAAACATGTCTTAATCTTGATTAAAGAATTTCAGCGTATCTGATGACAGATCGAGATGTAGAAGTTGGCTTTCTCCTCTCCGGTCAGTCTCCTCTGGATTTAATTCCGTGTGAGCAAATTACCTATAATGTTTGTCAATCTTAAATGAACGTAACAGTTGAAAATCGGATTTGAAACTGTACCAGTTTCTATAAATTCCAACTGTAAATCGAAGGAACGCTCCTCTGAATCAATAAGAAGGTCACAACTTCTATGAGAAGCCGAAAATTTCAAGTCCGAGTAGCAAAACGGGGAATCAATGTGTGGTTATTTAAATCGTTTCTCTCTCAGCCCGTGTAGCTTTCCTTTCTATTATCAAAACGTTGGCTGTTATTTAATTTGGAAACACACACACACACACACACACACACACACACACACACACACACACACACACACACACACAAAACAAAGCAAAACAATACAAAACAACAACAAACAAACAATAAAAAACAAAAATAAGAAACAGAAACAAAAACAACTGAGCACTCTTCTGCTGAGCCTTTTGACCAAATTATTCGTCTCTTGAAAGGAAAATGCAATTATAGATTGAAAAGTTAGAATCTTGTGTTTAATCCCTTTAAATTTAGGAGTTGCGAACACATTGTTTTTAAAGTAAATGAATATATGTTTTATATTACTAGGGGAGGAGACGGACACGATTGTAAAACCTCATTGTCCTCAAGTGCCAATGCACGAGCCAGTATACACTTCTCTGAAACAAACTCTCAGTAATTTAACAGGGTTTTATAGAACACATTATAAACCTTCCTATAAATACGAATACATTTATATTGTCATGGACACACATTCATACATAATATCGTGCGTAAATAAATCAAACCCAACCAATTGTTTTTAACTGTTCACTTTTTCTAAACCAAAGATGTTTATTGGCAACTCCTACTGTAATCAAGTAAAATTACGTAATTATATATAAGGAATGTAGTGATTTTTGAACAAGTGAAAGTTCATTTGTTTTGGTTACAGAGTTTTAACGTTGTAGATTTTGCAAATAAACAATTCTTAATAATATTTGTTTTGATTGTATCTAGAAATAATAATAATCTGGTATTTTTGTTTTAGAAATAAAAACAACTTTTTAAATAGAAAATTGTGATAGTTGTATTTATTTATTAGCAATACTGTATTTCCATAGTCTGGCACATTGTTACTTATTTCTGGACGACATTATACTCATTAAAATATATATATATAAATCATCTGGGTCAATCATCGAGAATTGAACTCCCTTTACTAGGATTTTCTGTTCTAGTTTCCTAACTTTGTTGTTATTTCATGCTAGTGGTCTAGGATAAATGTTTCGCTTTGTATGGGACAGAGTTATCAGCAGTAGCTGATATATTGAAGATAAAACTTCACTTATGACTGGCATGCGGGTTTAGCTAGTTGCTGAATCAGTAGAAGAAATAATCATTTATTATCAGTTATATATATATATATATATATATATATATATATATATATATATATATATATATATATATATATATATATATATATATAAACTAAATTATTTTTCCCATAACTTCTTATTTATCCTTTTTAATTGATATTAGGCAATTTTTTGGGGCGGAGTCAATGTTCAAGTAACATTCAATTAGATTTTGCAATAAAAAAACAAATCTCTAACTTGATAACTTTTTTGAGGCAGAGACAAGTAATAATGTTCTGATGTACAATGTGTATGTATTGTTTGCTAGATGTGCCTTCTTTTTTGACCAGATCTTCCAGCACGAATCAATGGCCAAAAGACAACGTAGTTAATAGTGTTTGCAGGTAAATGCTCTTGTTTTTGTTGTGGACACATATTTACAGAGAAAACCGACACAGACTTAGGCTTTGTGTTATCATTATTGATATTGCTTTCTTCTTTTAGCATGGCTGCCTTCATGCAATTTTAGGATTTGGGCCACTTAAGAAAACTTAAGAAAGAAAGGAACTGTAATCTATTTGTATCAAGCGAAAGCTAACGTAACATTGGTAATTGCTTTATTAATCACAACCTAATCGGCTTCGACACAATCGTAACACTCAAGAAAGTAGACATAACAGATTATCGAGCTGAACTGCAGGATTCGTACTAGACAAGTCGAAGCCAATATTGCAACCAGCATCCGCTAAAGTGGAGACAGTATCAATAGACTTTTACGAATATCGTAGTTTGCATTGGTTTCAATGCCAGCAAAGGAGAACATGCTATGATTAGAAAAAGACGTTCAATCTCTTTTCTCAAAATATATAAACCAAATGCAGATGATGAAAAATGCCACAGTAAATAACACTGTTGACGACAAAGAAATCACCCCAAATAGATAAGGCGTAAAAACGTAAAAATGATTGTTGCAAAGAAAGAAGAATTTTGCAAAGAAAGAAGTCTTATAATGCAAAAGAATTCAAAGGTTTTTCCAGTATTTTCTCAACGCTTCGATTAAAAATCGTAAATCTCTGTTATTTATTAATCCAATTCCATCTATTTTTTCGTTATTTGTTTGTTATATTTGCAGTTAGCGAATTATGTATGAAGAAAATGTAATTTTTCAACAGTGGATTGTTGGATTGACAGTTAATTAAAGTTGAATTGATTAGTATCTTTATTTTCTTACATAGGAAACGAATTTACTTTGACACATAACAATATATTTACCCAAATCCATGGCCATGTGCAAGATGTGACACAAGGTCAATTTCTGAGCTGAATACTGCTGGTTTGAATTCAATCTTCCTTCTCCTAGACCGGTTGCTGTATCAAGATTAAAGAACCTAGTCTTTCTATTTTCCCATTACTAAGGCGGGAAAGCAGATCTATAAATGTATTTCCTAAATGGCATACGCTCGAATTGGAATGCAAAGAGCTATATCCAAGATTTGAACTTGGCCCTTCAAGTTCATTACCAATGAAGATAATTTCATATGCGCCTCCACACACAAGGAAATAGATTTGTATACGTATGTAAATGGAGTTTTATGCATGGGCATTTGATGCAGACAATTCGTTACTACAGTGGGTATAATCCTCTCTTTGTGCTTCGCTATTATTACCCTGTGCCAGGCTAAGCAAAGAATATGTATAAATGTTTACTGATAAATTTTATTATATTATTCTATCTTCGGTAAAATGATTGTCAAGAAATTTGTCTCGTTAGTCAGTTGATAGTTTAGTGAATTCTATCTCCACAGGGTGCCCTAAAACATGCCATGTTTTAGGCTTAAAAAATGTTGGTGTCTGTTTCTTCTAACATGAAAAAGAAAATTTAACTCAGCAGTTTTGAATCGGCCATGAACAGATTTTGATTGAATCCATAATTAGTCAAACTACATGAAACATTGAGGTTTTAATATTAGTTGGTTTTTATTTTTATTTAGCTTATTTAGGCTTTGATTCTCCACAGTTTGGACTTATGATTAAGATTTGAATAAGGATTGAAGGTTATAGTTAATGTTTAGGGTTAGGATTAAGTTTAAAGCTTAAGGTTTAAAATTAGAGATGGGTTTGAAGAAGGGTTAAAATCAGAGTTTGTACCTACGATTTAGGGTTGTATTTAATACTAGGTTTAAGTCTTGGTATTTAGAGTTAAGTTTAGCTTAAGTTTCAAGGTTATGTTTAAGTTTAAACTTTAGAGCTAGGGGTTAGGAATATGGTTTTGTTTAAATTTAAGGTTTAAGGATTAAGATTTAGGGTTTAAGGTTTAGGGTTTAAAGTTTAGGGTTATGTTTAAGTTCCAGACAAATAGAGGATAATGTGTTTTCAGGCTTAGATTTTATCAAAGTACCGGTTTTTCTGGCAGTAAAATTGGGGAGATTTAATTTCAAATCTTTTTCTGTACGTAAGATCGATAGTTGAATGAGATGAAATGCTTCCTGATTGGAGGCTGATGTACCTGCCTATTTCCGACAGGCGTCAGTAATCATCCAGAATAAATCTAGGTTTTCAAATGTTGATTTCCATAGTAAGTATATACTAAATACTAGCAAAACCTTCTTAGCTCCACTTGTTCTCAGTTTGTGTTGTACTCATCTAACTCTAAGAAATATCAACTGAAATGATATAAATCGCTTGAGACTTTGCTGATACGATAGTGAAAGCTGAATTTCGGAGATTCAGTGAGGTTTTCTTTTTAGTTAAAAAAAAACTATTTCGTCCGGTTTATTGAGTAAGAATAAAATATACCCTTTACAATATTTTCGACTATAACTTTTTTGAATAACATATCTTGCATTTTGTTCAACTACAATCTCCCATGTAATAGATAACATCCCCTCAGAACTTTTGATATTTCTTAGTTTCCTTTTGCAGTCTTCCAGAGAATTTAATATTTCATTTTCTAATGACGAGAATAATAGGTAATTAAAAAGTGTAATATCTTGTGATTAGGGTGATGAGTTAGAACTTCCTAATCAAGTTGTAACAATTTTTGTCAGATCACCAAAGAATCAAGCTGTCTTGTTCTATCTCGATGTTTTATATACTGTCTATTAACTAATTTGGAGCAATTCTGTTCGAATCAATCGTTTCCACCATCGAGTGGTGGCTATAAGAGAGAATGCCATTCCAATCCTGTCATATACTCAACATCATCATTCTTGGATGAAAACTGGTTTCTTGTTCGGTTTGCAGTGGTACAATTTGTTTGCACTCAGATTTCTTGCACTCCACATTTTTGTAAAACATCTACTTTTCAAAGTCCGTCATAATTCGTTTAAAACATTACATTTTACTTCGGTTTGAATATCGAATTCCATACAGAAATAGGTTTATTCATCTTTTGCTTTTCATTTAAGGGGAAAGCTACACATGAAAGTGATTAAGATAACGAAGCTGCTGAAAACTATTTGGATATTTCGAGGACGTTGACGGTAAACTAAGTTCTTTAAATTTGTTAAATAAATCAGATTAGGAAAATGAATTATTTATTCTGAATTATTCTGAATTCAAACAAGTTGTACTCTACTTAAAAATTGATCTTCTGTTGCATCCTGCCCGTGTTGGCTAAATGCATTCCCCTCCGTTGTATAATATTGGTTATATAATGGCATTCTATCTGTTTAAAATAAAAAGTATGACATGCTGATGATGTATCTTATTTCTTTTTATTTTTAATATTAGAGACAATTTCTAAAAAATACGCCAGTTTTGACAGTTAAAATGCATGCTGATATCACAGCTGTCATATAACAGAGTAAAGCAATCATTTTAACGAGTTAATTCAAACTAAACGCTACTAATGCCATCTAACAACAAAAACAGAATGAAACTTTCAGACAACCCAATGTCACAGTATCATCCTGACTAGATCTTTAGGGGTGCTTTTAATAAATGTCTTATTCGCTCCAACCAAAAATACTGAAACGATTTTGATATGCCAAAATTAATGAATCTAAAGAATCAAAAGTGCAATGTACATCGAATGCGGTATATTTTCTCAGACCGATATTTTTTCCAGTCCAAAAGTGTCATTTTTTTTTGTGGGGGGGTCTTCTGTTTGGTTGGTCAGTAATTTTACTTCGTTAAAATGTTTCAGTGAACTTCAGTTTTATCATTTCAATTGAAAAAAAGTCAAAACCGATCGAAGATTCAGAAAACATCATTACAATTTTGTCTTTTTTAAACTCTGTAAAGTTTTATTGGCTTTTGAGGGATGTTACGCATCCATTTGCCCAGCGCACTTGCAGGGTGCTGTTCGTTCCCACCAAGTCCACCAGTTAATGCCGGGCACCGACGTTGGCTTTGGTTTGGCGAACACTATTTAATGTCACAGATATCACCAACTCCCAAGCGGAACCACATTTTAAAGCAACTAGGCGAGTTCTAGGTAAATTATTAAAAGTCAACACAGCTAACATGGATAGCTTTTCCCCCTCAAATACAAGGTCTTCGACAAACACAATTCTTCCACAAGAAAATAAGGACTCTGAACTGCCGTGTTTGAGTTAACATGATTAATAACAATATTCTTTTATTGCGTAAAAGAAAGAAACAAAGAAAACAAAATAATTCAGGTAAAAGTCAGGAGCGAAAAAGTCTTTCTGTATCCCGGAGGAGTGTCCACTAAAATATCCGTATCCTGGACTAAGCTCCTGATAAAATATCTGTTAATGGCGGAAGGTGAGACGGTTGTTCGATAACGATAGACACAGTCCGCTTTCCTGCAGACTATGGGATTTAATGGCAGAACTCACTGCAAATCTCAAGTTTATCATTTCAGTATGGATGCAGCAGGGTAAAGTTGAATATACTTAAATTGTATGTTATTTACTTGGGATTCTGTGGAGTTTATTCTTCTTTCCCTTTTCTTTCGTTATTGGGTTTCCATAACACGTTGGTAGAAGGATACACGTCTTATTTCTGATAAAACCAGGATTAATTATTGTTCCTTTTCTCGTGGACAAGTCTTTCTTTTGGGTATTCGTTTAACGAGACTTACCATGTCTCAGAGTGCTGGTTCATTCAAAAGATAAGTTCTCTCTTTTCCCTCAGTGTTCTCTGCGCGGCATTATTTTGGAATTTGGGTTTCTTCATATCCCATCTATGTTCTTGGTTTTTCGACCAACAAAGGCAACTCCTTATGCGTCGTCATCCCTCGAGGAATAAACGGCAACTAACTTATTTTCCGTAGTTTGAAAATTCCTCACGTGTTGATTTTTTGGCGGGCTCTTCCTCAGTACCAAATATGGTCGAGGGGTCTGCCTCTCCGCTGTCATATACCTGGCTAATAGAGAGTGAGGTCCTATCTCACCTTGTAATGATAGAGAGAGAGAGAGAGAGAGAGAGAGAGAGAGAGAGAGAGAGAGAGAGAGAGAGAGAGAGAGAGAGAGACAGCCTCTCCCACTGCCATTATCCTGTAATTCTTGCTTACTACTATCGTCCGCTGACGGTCAAAAGTATGGGTGTCATATTTCCTCGTTACAGAGAAAATTGCCAAATTTTTTTCCCGAAAATTTTTTTATGGAAACTGAAGAAAATATCTGTAGTTCATGTTGTATAGCATTATAAATTTTCATAATTTTTGGACCGTTCAGATTTAAAATATAAGAATGTAAGTGAACGGAATCTTTTTTGATTTACAGAATAAAGAGAAGATAAGATGATCATAAAACACCAAAAATAGAAGTCAATAAAATAAAAGAAGAAAAAAGAAGATACTGAAAAGATACAAAAGTGTTTTCACAAATTTTCTGAGTGAAAAAAATTATTCGCTTTTTCTTATTTATAAAAAAAACAACGTATATCTGAGTTTATGATCAAAAAGTTTATTCACGGACTTATCATGTTGTTCTTGCTTTTAGACTGTCAGTTATTCTGTGATGGAAATCACCTTCCACATCTAGTATCATTTTGAATGTAATTTTGCAACAGTTCATTGTTTAAAGCTTCCTTATTTCTGCTAGCGTATCTAACTAAATCGTTGATTTTTCGGTGTTTCAAGAGAAGTTTTTGAAAAGCATTACAAAACAGTATCAACCGAAAAGCCTTATTTTCCAAATTCGGTTTGACTACTTCCCACACTGGATGTCACTGTTTATTGCGAAATTTCTCCGAAAAAGAAGGAACCAATTTTAATGTCTGTGTATTTATCGAGACTTTTTTGATCCATTATCCCCACTTTCATTTTCATCACATTTAACAACATTACCGTTGGAATAATGACACGATGAGTTGCCAATCTTCAGGTAGAGTTGCTTTCGATAGAAATCACATTTTAATTCTCTTTAAAGAACTTAATATGATATCCAAATCTTCTTCGGTTTGTAATGGATTTTAAACATAGAAAATGCACGGAAAATATATCCTTTATCTACAAGTACGATTAACTAATAAATAAATTACCTATAGATAAACAGTTTTGTTTAGGATCAGTGTAGAATCTGTACGCTCTGTTTTAGATTAATGTTTTACCGCCCGGCATTTCTGGCAAGGACCAGATTGTAGTACCTATCCTAAAACATAAAATATGTTGATAAGAATAGGTTTAATTTTTAAGAATATAAAATTTAATACTTTATAAATAAATAAGAATAAGATATGAAAAACAAAAAAGTAAAAGCGGGCATATAAATACATTGATGATTGTTTTAATGTTTTTATCGTAATTTTATTTATAATAAATTCAATTGGATTTACATTGGTAGAAATACTGCAATCTTGTATAAGGTAGAAGTGCTTAAGAAAGACAGATTTTTAGACTAGTATCACAGATACTGCATTTTCAACCTTGCAGAATATACCAACAAAGAAACAAAGAAACAACCAAATAAAAGATACTGCTCTTCTTTTTTACCAAGTTATCTCTAAATACATGATTCTGAGGAGATAGTTTATTTTAGCCTGAATGCTAATGGAAGATATTGTGACACAAGTATTGATCAGAAACTTTAACGAATATCTTTTAGAATATTATCGTAATGCTCAGTTTTTGAGAAAGATTTAGACTAGGCACTTTGTCACTCTCGTTATCTACGTTTACACAACTCTTAACGTAAATATTAAAAAGTCGATTGGAAGTTGTATGTAAGTAAAAACGCTCCTTATTGATCGAACAATAATAAAACAATTTTAGGTAAAATTAAAATTTGGTGTTTTTAAATTGAATGAACTAAAGTTAAAACATTGCTGAAACAAAACCATACAAAACATCTGATTATTTGTTTTTATTTTTTACAAAAGAACATCTAATAAAAACATTTTAAAATCACAATAGTTTGATAATGATAAACAGCAAGGATTTTAAAACATCATTCCGCAGGCAGCCATATTGAATATAATATCAAATCTGATCATAAAACTTTCTATATGTATACAATTATCGGCTCGGTAATTTTAATCTCATTTCCTCTCAAGTTCATGACCAACCTGCCAATTGCATTAGTCAGTTTTGAAGACAAAAATAGACACATGTACACACGCGTGTCTCTTAATTCTATTCGTTCTTAACTTCTCGTAAATATGAGTTGGAATTTCTGCATCATTAAAATAACTAAGTCATATAAAGGAAAATTTTAATAACTACCTTGAAGATTGTTAATAAATATTCTCGGTGCAATTATGACATCCAAAATTACATCTTGAAGTTTTCATAGCTTCATTCAAATTCATCGCCCTCACCTCATATGAGTTAAGATTTTTGTGCTGATAAAGTGAAAGAATAATTGAGCGACTGTTTAAAAAATATGTCAGTTCTGTTAATTAAAACTTTGCATCAAAAAAAAAAAAATGGATCCCCAAGAAAATAGTTATATTTCAAATTCAGCACAAAATCTGATACTTGTTTTCACTGACTTTTCTTTATAAGATTTACAAGATTCAATCACCTTGGTTATTATAAGCACAACAAGAGGTGCTCTTAGCGTAACGATTATTTGGAATGGAATAGATGAATCAAGTTAAAATCCTAGACCAGGTTGTTTACCTTTCACTTTGCACTAATGTCTTTAGGAAAGGCGGGTATTTATCTCTTCCCCCTCCAGCAATGGTTAAATAGTAAGGCAGACTGGCTTCTTTAGTCTTGGTATGGCAACCAGTCTAGGAGGAGTAAAACCAACTCTACTTCGCTTTAAAATTGACCATCTGTCACATTCTGCAAATAGCTGAGGGGTTGGGTAAATTCGTACAGGCACAAGTGATTTTTGTTGAAATAACCAGTTCATTTTCGATATCTAAAAAAAGATTTTATTTCCTTGAAAAAATCTTGACATTCCATTTTTTCCCAGTTACTTGCAGTAATCAAAATCAGAAAATTAAGAAGAAGAAGACTGTTTTCTTTTTGTTATAAATGTCTTTTTATTTTGCTTTTATTTGTATCTTGGGTTCAAATATCTGTATTTTATTAAATGCAGCCATTTATTTGTCTAATTGTCACCCAGTACTTGACACGCAATGACTGATCATTTTTATGACGAAATAACTTTTTTCCAAATGAATCTTTTTTCTGACTAATAATGTCTTTATAAAATCCTTTGAAAAGCCAAGTGAATTTTCTTAAGTGTTCATTTGCACACTGATTTTATCTCTGCTGATTTATAGTCGCTTAGGTTTTATTATATTTACTCATAAATGAGTTGAAACAATTTCGATTTCATGACTAAGTCCAGAGGAAATAGTAAAGTTTTTATATCGCTAACATAATTGTTTTGAAGTAGTTGAAGTATCACGACGCCATAAAGATTTATTTGCTCTCTTTCAGGCATAAAAAGCGTAAATGATTGTACGAATGAAGTAGAATATTTAAAAGGGTCTTCAATTGTATAAAATGTCTAAACGAGAAAACAGCTTAGCCGAAATCTTTTTGAAGGAAAGTGATCTTATTTTGTATTCTTTTATTCCGTCTGAATAGAAACAACCAATTATGACTCAGTAACAAGAATTGCTGCATCACCAAATCGTCACCATTTACATTGCTTACCGGATACATAAAATGATGATTTATTAGCAACAATCTATTTTTAGATATTGTGATTTATTTTCGTAGCGTTAAACACGCAAATTGTTTTCCTTGTGGACTGTATTAAAATACATCCTTAATAGAAGTGTCCGCTGATTTTCTTTGATTGAAGAAATTCGTATAAATTTTGTTTGTTACAAGTTAGTCTTGTTTTTACAGGACAATTAATGGGCCATTTTCTAAAAACCAAATAAATTTAATGATAAACATTAATCATAGAACTACTTGTAATTGGGCGATAATTCTCTTCTGAGAAAATATATGCACGAAAATATTTCCACTACTATTTATTTATTTATCTATTTATTAATTTTTTTGTTTCGAATGTTATGACGGCCGGTTTTGTGTCATTTTGAACACTTTTTATTTGTTATTGAAATATTAATATCAAATATAAACTGTACAAAATATTTCTTCTTTATTATGAAAGTATTTTATTAACTTTGCGATAAGAACAAAGAATGTTAACGACAATGTGCTCATATATTCTGTGGAAAACCCAGTATGCACCAACAACCACACAAAAACCCACTCACCCACACACACATATATATATATAGCCTGCTATTTTTATAAAAAAAATGTGTGTTAAGTATCACTGATGCGACATATATGTTTAACTTAGAATAGCGCCGTTGACTCTGTGCTTCACTATCCTGACTAATATATATATATATATATATATATATATATATGTGTGTGTGTGTGTGTGTGTGTGTGTGTGTGTAAAATTAACAGAGAGAGAGAGAGAGAGAGAGAGAGAGAGAGAGAGAGAGAAAGACAGAGAGAGAGAGAGAGAGAGAGAGAGAGAGAGAGAGAGAGAGAGAGTAAGCGACCAAAAAAAAAGAAAAAATGCAAAATATAATTGTCGATCTGGAAGAAATGCTATCAATCTATGCAAATTAGTTTCATGCAAATAACAAGATTAAGATTTTTTTTAGACTCACATAGAATTGCTTTCTTTCTCATCTTTCTCTGCTTTTTATAGATTTACGAAATTTGTTTTCAAGGAATTTGTGGACATGATTTCATGACCAGCAGGTATAAAGATTACATTGACATACTACCTCGTAGATGAACTAGTCGCATCTTTCTTAATACTGAGTCAATGGTTCAGATTTGAAATTCAGTTAAAACCAGGATGTCGACTGACAAATTTCAAAGCGATTAGGATATCTATATTTAGATGGTGAGTGCAACACAATATTTCCCCTTCAATTACTCCTGGTTTGGCATTGAGCTTGAGTAAGATTAGGAAAGTTAAACTAATTAGTATATCTGAATGTAGGTAATACATAAAGGTTTTTCTTAATTTACTTTTAGTCAAGATCAAGAGACGCCACAAATGTTTACGGCGTTATAAATGGGCTTGACATACTTATAAAGAATAATTCAATGAAGTAGAGGTTGTTTAAAATAGTCGATAAAATCGGTCACACTCACACACACACACACACACACACACTGGTGAATATGCATAAAAATTCCTCTTGAAGAACCTATTTAATATAGTATCCGATAAAAAACGCACACACTTCAATTGCCTTGTCATATACCCTCTAATCTAATGGACGATGTAAATGTCTACTTAAAATGTTTCCGACATGGTTACAAAAATTAGGCTAACACAATTACGAAACGAAAATCAGAACAAAAAGTTTGAGAAGCTTTTCTTAAAATTCCTTATGATTTTGTTTCTTGTGGAGCAGAAATAGCTTTATTTTGAAACAGGTTTCACTCTCCATCCTAATATTTACGCTATTAACGACTTAGCAGCTTTTATGAAATGACAAGTTGCCTTGATATTTACTCGTAGAAGCCAGATTAACGGTGGCAGTCTATCATAGCGAAGATAATTGTTTGATTGACAAGATAAGCTCGAATAAAACAAAATTTAAAGGACATTTTCTTCTGCTTCCTGATATAAATGTGACCAAGTTGTTTTGTTTGCCGAATACCAATTAATGGTGTATTCATTTTATCGTTAATTTTAAATGACTATTTTCAAATATCATAACATACAAACATTTTACATTTATAAAGAAAGAAAAGCTCTCAATTCTTTGAATTGCACATTTTTGGCTTTATTAGGTTGTTTTTATTTTCGTGTTTTTCCCCAAGAACAGAAGAATTCTACATTTTGATTACATTTATAAACTTTTTTGAAAGTGTCTAATTTATTTTCTTCGAACATTAGTTCAAGAAATTTTTACTTGAAAGTTGGCTGTCATTTTTCTGGCTACTATTCTCAGTCAACCCTTGAGTCATGTAAAGTCACAATATACTAGCCATGATAAAAACCTCAAATCAAAATATAACGCTACGTTGGATATAAATAACTGGCCTGGGTGTCATGATCGGCAGGTGCTCCCCTGCTGACCAACATGGGGAAAAAATTGTCATCCTGCGAATGTTGGCTGTTTTTTTTTTCAGGAACACGAACGACGACCTGAGTAACCACACACCAGAGACGACAACACAAAATGTGGACCGGGGAAGACAACCAGCTTGCACTTCACTGTTATTTTAGAAGCAACCCAATACAAAGACTATATAGGAAAAAGATAGATATCTGGAAAGAATGAGCTCGGTTTCAGACAAGACATAGCTCGCAGACTAATTTAGGACAATAATAAAGAAAAGATGGTTTTTACTAAGGTTTATAATGCAATGCTTCTCAATCCTATTTGACTTGTGAAAAAATCTTTGGAAAAATCGAAGCGGTTTTCTGAGATATCGTTCAACAGCTTCACAGATTCTGAATATACGTCGAATCATCGAAAGAGTACGAGGAAAAAATCTTTAAGTAAAACTATTGTTCATAGATTTCTCCAAGGCATTTGATTCTATACACAAAGCATATAGTTTTCCCAAAGAAAGTGTCATCGCTACAATGATACTTTACGAAAGTAATGGTTCGCTCAACTCATGGTGACACCGACTTCTTCTACATTGTCACAGGGGTGTTGATACATTAGCACCGTATATAATCTGCCTTGATTACGTCGTACAAACCTCAATAGATCTAATAAAAGAAAACTGTTTCATATCTAAAAAGACAAGAAGTAGACGATATACGGCAGAAACAATGTCAGAAGAAGACTACGAAGACGATATAGCGTGTATCGCAAATACATCTGCCAAAGCCGAATCTCTGCTGCATAACATGGATCAAGCAGGTTGAGGCATTGTCCTCTACTTGAACGCAAATAAAACAAGTTCATGTGTTTTAAAGAAGAAGCCATCTCCATTTTAAATGGCAAACCTCAAAAATTAGTTGACCATTTCAGATACTTCGGCAGCAATATCTCATCAACTGAAGCCGACGTCAGCATACACATAAGGCAGGCATGGACTACTAGTGACAGGTTATCGATCCCATAGAATCCTAATTTGTGTGGTAAAATATTACGGGATTTCTTTCAAGCCGTTGCTGCGTCATTACTACAGTATAGATGCATCACAAGGACTTAAAGCAAAGTATGGAAAAAAAAGCTAGATTGAAACCACACAAGACTGTTACGTGCTGTTGTGAATAAATTCTGGAAGCAGCTCTCCACACAACAACAACTGTACGGCCACTTCACTCGCATTTCACAAAGCATTCAAGTAAGATGAACAAGACATGCTGGGCACTGCTGCAGAAGTAACCACAAATACTAATATAGATGACCAAGGAAAATCTACATACATCATGGCAGAGAGAGAGAGAGAGAGAGAGAGAGAGAGAGAGAGAGAGTCAAAAAATTCCGCGCTATCAGTACAACTGATGAGGAAGATATATATATATATATACACAAATACATATATATATATATATATATATATATATACATATATGAGATAATCGCACAAGCGAGGAATTGACACACACCAAGCGCTGTTAGCACAATGATTACGCTATCTTAACTTTGATACATATGATCTATCACCGATACTGAGTATTATATATATATATATATGTGTGTGTGTGTGTGGTTCATTCAATAAGTTTCCAGACTTTTTCGTACAGGCATTTAAAATTGTCGTAGACTCTTGAAAATTCAGTATCTTATGGCTATACATCATATGAGATGACTAACCAATTTTTATGATTTCAGCTTTAAATGAACAGCTACAGCAGCAATTGGAATGCACCCTACTAAAACCTGATTGTCACAGCTGGTGAATTTCAAAAATGCCATCTGACACTTTGGAAGAACAATATGCAATTAAATTGTGTTTTAAACTTGGAAAAATGCCATAGAAACGTATGGAATGCTTCAGACTACTTTTCGACCATCTCGCATGTATCGAGCATCAGCATTTGAGTAGCATAAGAGATCTAAGGACGGCAGGGAGTTTGTGAGGGATAATGAGAGGTGTGGGAGGAGTAAGGAAGTCAATACATCAGAGTTGATTGGCCAAATGCTTGGGGGTTAGGGTTACTATGTTGAGGTTTTAAGGGAGTTTAGCAAGAGATTCCTAGGGAAGAGGCCAGCACTCTTCAAATTGGGTCAGTGGCATTTCCACCAGGACAATGCACCAACCCACAACTCCATCCTTGTCACAGACTATTTGACCAAGATAGGCATCGAGACAGTTCCTCACCCTTCCCATAATCCAGACCTTGCTCCCTGTGACTTTTGGTTATTCCCTAAGCCCAGAGGCTGTTATTATGAGACAATTGAGGAGATGAAAGAGGCTGTGACGAAGGTCACTGACACGCTCACAGAAGAGGACTACCATGGGGCCTTCCAGAAGTTGTTGGAACGGTACAAGAAGTGCATTGCAGCCGGAGGAGATTACTTCGAAGGGGACTAGAGTTTCATGTGTGTACTATCAATAAAAGTGCCCATACGAAAAAAGTCTGGAAACTTATTTAATGATCCTCGTGTATATATATATATATATATATATATATAACACATCACTCAATAAGTCCCGGGCGCCACTAATAAAAAATGCATATGATTTTTTTTTATAAAGAACAAACCTTCAAAAATTTGAGCCCAATCGAATTATTAGTTTACAAATTACAGTTATTTAAATGAAGCTACTGTTGCAAGTTTTCAAAACAATGGAAAAATCTGTATTTCGCGTGTTGATAAAGCATTGTTTTCTGATGGAAAAATACTGTCCAAAGCAAAGCAATGGCTTGATAAGTGTTATTCAGACTCTGCTCCGTCGGAAACAACGATTCAGAGGTGATATGCTGACTTTAAACCCAGTTACACACAGTTAAACACAAATGATGCTGAACTCTCAGGTCGTTAAAATTCGGCAGTTGTCCCGGAAAACACCAAAAGACTCCACAAACTCGTTTTAGCCGATTGTAAATTGAAGTTGAAGGAGATAGCAGAGAAGTTGAAGATATCAGAAGGCAGTGTATTCACTATTTTGCATGAACATTTGTCAATGAGAAAGCTGTGTTCAAAGTGGGTGTCGCGTTTGCTCACAGTCGATCAAAAAATGACAACGCATCGCCGATTCAGAGCGTCCTTTGCAACTGTTTTAACGCAACAAAAATGAGTTTTTGTGTAAATATGTGACACTGGGTGAAACATGGATCCACTACTTCACTCCGGAGTCAAATTGGCTGTCAGTCGAGTGGGCAGCAGCGGGTGAAAGCCGTCCAAAGCGACCAAAGATGCAAACATCATCAGGCAAGATTTTGGCCTTCGTATTTTGGGATGTACAAGGTATTTTGTCCTTAGGAAAGGAAGAACTATGAAGAGCGTAAATATATAGCATTATTGGTGCGTTTGAAGGAAGAAATCGTCAAAAAACAGCTACAAATGGAGAAGAAAAAGTTCTCTTTCACCAAGAAAATGCACCGTGTCACAAGTTGATTCCAACGATGGCAAAACTACATAAATTGCACTTTGAATTGCTTCTGCACCCACTCTATTCTACCACTAGCTGTTTGCAGACCTTAAAAGAATACTCCAGAGAAAGAGATTTTGCTCCAATAAAGTAGTAATTTCGGAAACTGTGACATATTTTAAGGCCAAAAAGAAATCGTTCAGCAAAAAAGGCATCGAATTGTTAGAGAAGCGTTGAAATCAGTGTATCAACCTAGAAGGAGACTGTTGATAAATAAAATCGAATTTTACCTAAAAGTTGTTGCTTTATTAGTTTGGCCCGGGATTTATGACTGAGGAGTTATACATATATATATATATATATATATATATATATATAGAGAGAGAGAGAGAGATAGACAGAGAGATAGACAGACAGACAGAAACAGATAAACAGAGAGTGAGATAAAGTGAGACAAAATGATATAGACGGACAATCACCTGCGTGTGTGTATGTATGTGTGCGTGTTTGTGCGTGTGTATGTGTGATAAAAAGAGTGTTTAGTCTATGTTGACTCTATTACCTTTTGTTTCAGAATGAATTTGTATTGAAATAACCCATTTTCCTTGGTTTCAATTTAGACTTTATCAAGTAAAGCTGAATTAAAGAAGAAGCTATTTGAAATGAGTGACTTGAGAGAAAACAGTGAACACAGAAGAGAGCTGGATTTATATCATAAAAATATATTACTGATTATTTGAAACTACTTTTCTCCATTCAGTTTTTAAGAGGCGCTGATGTTTATTGTTTGATAAAATCAAAATGCTATGAAATGTTATTTTGTGGTAAGGCAAAGGTAAAAAAAGAAGAAAAGATTCCATTTTGATTAGAATAGATATGGGTGTTCAGAAGAGTAGGGAATCCTATAAGGTTTTGCCTGAGACGTTGAGAAAGTAATTAATAGAGCCAACATCCAATCACTTTCAAGGAGATTCCCTTCGAGCGGTGACAAGTTCTCTGGTTAAAAATAAACGGGTTTAAGAAAAAGTAGAAACGAAGTCTGCCTAACAGTAAATCTTTATGTAAATTTGAAACAGGGTCTCAATTTCTTCTTTTTTCATTTCCTTACTGTTCGGAGAAAATAGTTTTGGATGGACTTTTATTAAAAACAAACACAACTATAAGGATGACGTCTAAGCAATTGACACGATTGAGTATTGAAGAATTTGAAGAGACAGAATATATCGGTCGGTCAACCAGAAGTATAAAATGAGTGAGTGTAGATTTCATCACTACTGACAAAATTTTTGTGAGAAATACAATCTGTATGATTTTTCTTCCTTCAACGATAACGCGTCATTTGATCCGTTGTCGATTGACTGTTTCAGATATAAAAATAAAAACGCATCGTTGGCAAAACTTGTGCAACGTCTGTTGATATGAACAAAATCAGAATCTTATCACCCTTAGGATTTGGCCCCACCCGGCAAATTTGATTTTCAAAGTTAACATCTACCCTGATAGAAAAAAATAGAACAAAATACTGCACTACGGTACTTACACTTTCCTAGAAAAGGATTTCTAGAACGCATTTCAAAAAGTCTGAAAACTCTCGAAAAGTTGTTTCAACAGTGAAAGAATATTATGAAGGAGAAATGTTTTGATTGATTAACAGTTAAAAGAATAAAATTTGTTTTTGAAAAAAATCGATTTCTTTTGGATTTACCTCGTATTTCTCCCCAAATCCGTGAGTCACTCCTCGTGTGTGTATCTCCTTTTAGGAATGAATGTCTCACTTTATAAGTAAGTGTCAACTTTATGGTAAAATCTATTTTTGTTTATCGCAGTCAAGAAATCACTTTTAATCCCACTATACGCAGTATCATTTTTGGATGATGATCTTATGGTAAAGTTATGGTTAATTTTGTTTGCTCAAAAATCACTTGCATTCATTTTCGTAAAGTATCCGCTTTTCATAACTGGCCACAATTTGGCATCGCCCTCCCCCGAAAAAACAAAGCAAACATATAAAAGAAATAAACAAACTCAATCATTTTTGTTACCTTTTGATTACCAATTGCGCACGGAAATGATGTCCGGTGGGATTCTTCGGTTATGTAAAAGCCGTATACATAACTGATGAAAATCATTTGTTACATTTTATTTGGATAGCCTGACTATACCTTTCCTCATCTACTTCATATAACATTGATGATTTGAAAATCTTGAATATGTAACTTGATTTGATTGCCACACACCACGATGCATCATTCCATCAAAAATATGCAGCACAAAACATTGTAAATCACTTCGATCATTCATAGTCTCTTCTGTATAAAATTATGAGAATCTTTTGTTTTTACGTTCGAGTCCCTTATTTATCTTTCGTAAAATAAAAAAACGCATAATATGCAAAAAGTATTATTATTTTTTTGCATTTTAAAATCAATAAAAATAAATAAGATAATTTTGACAACAAAAAATGGAAATTGATCGGACGTGTCACAAAATCATTTTGACTGAAGTAAAATCAAATTGAAAACTCTTAATGATTGTATAGGAGTCCATGTGGTGTAGTGGGTAACGTGTTGGACTGAGACATTGTAGTAAATTAAAACTTTCGTTGTGCTATAGTGTTCACTTTTGGACTAATGCCCCTTGGGAAAGCTGTGAACCCTTTTATCCTTCCAGTTCTGGGTTAAATAGTACCACTATTATTCTTCTACAAGAATGGCTTTGGCATTTAATAACCCATGAAGGTTGATATACCAAGCCCTCCCAAACAAACAAACAACCAAAAAATCCTAATGCTATCTAACGATAAAAATAAAAAGTTCAAATTTTAAGTATTCCCTTGGAGGTAAGTAAGTTTCTTCCAGTTCCTCATTTTGATATAGAGTATTTGTCTCTCTCTTTAAAATTACAAACATTGGTTTCTAGAATAGTTAGACCTTTCCACTCAGATGAATACGAGCTGGATATCTAACAATGTAACGGCATTTTGCTTCTAATTGGCAATATTTTCTGGAACTTGTAAAATCCTAAATATCCTAGTCCCGTGTCTGTATTTAAGGATCTTCTGTGTGTCAATGTCTACCAATACTCCCTATCCTCTATTTCTGCTGACAGTACATATAAAAAGCAATGTGTAAATATTAAACCAGTGGTAAAAATTTCTTTTGTAAAAGAAAAAAAAAAGAAATATTTTTCCATTTCTTATATTTAAAAATAACAATATTATTTCATAGCCAAACTAGTATATATATATATATATATATATATATATATATATATATATATATATATATATGTGTGTGTGTGTGTGTGTGTGTGTGTGTGTGTGTGTGAATGGTTCATTTTGACATTTTCTTATGTGACAATTAGTCATAGACTTGAAGACATAAATACATTATAAGATAATTAATAAGCTGTCACATGAAAGATGTTTAGCAGAATAAAAGATTTTTGTCCGCTGAGGTGACATTTTACAAGTAGACAAGGTAAGTTGATGAATAGACTAGCAGAATCGCATAGAAACCACTTGATCTTTGACACATCGTTTACAGAATAGAAACGAGAGAAAAATAAAAGGCAAAAAAAAAAAAGGCCACAAAGCGTCAATTATATTATTCTCTTCACTGACTTCGTTTTTAATTAACTAATTGTTACAATTAAGAGGCCCAGAAAGAAGTAACGGTTATGGGCACGGAAAATGAAATTGGCGAATTGAGTTCAAATTCTAGTGGAGTCTACGTGAGTCCAATTCTAACTAATAACCTGAGGAAGGGCACAAATGCACCAATTCCATTACTGATTATTTTTATATAACTATATCCTCACTGGTATACCGGGTTACATATTTTCAGTTTAACAAGGGTCTCATGCATGTATAAATAGAAAAGGCCAAACATAGTTCCGGTATCTACAACCAGTGGGCGTTGAATAACGTTGACATTCTTAATTTGGTGCAATGGGAAAGTGCTGACACAGGGCAGGAATCTGCTGTGTCCTTCCAGAAAAGAAAAACACGGTTCAGAAGGTGAACTGATATTACACTTTAATCCCAAACTTAAGACCAGGGAAACTCTGGGTTAACTGCGCCATTGCTAATTAGTTCGTTACTTGTATGACACGATAGAACCGCTAAATCGAAGCTTATTCTTGCTGCTAGTATCATGCAACCCAGAATTAGATGTTTCAGGTAATTTAAAGAGGAAACGAGCATCACGAAATTGCCAATTCACCACAGAGATGACATGAAGACCCAACAAGGCGCCCAAATAATCTTATAAATAAAGGAACCAACTGACCAATCTATAAGTCTGCGTTTTAGAAGATAATCTCTACTGATGTACGTAACTATTATTGTTCGACCTTGAATGAGTACAATATTTTTTGTTTATCAGTATATTTATTATTTTGTTATATTTAAATGAATATGAATACATTTATTTATTGAAGGACGTTCAATATTTTCGAGTTTTTATTTTTATCTAATTTTAGAGCTGTCATCTGCATGAGAAAAAAAAGTGGTTTCCAAACATCCAAATACTTCCTTCAAATATCTGAAATTAAATGTGCAGGCGTTTCAAATTTGATTTCATTTGATAGATCTGTGGAGTTTTTGAAAGAAGATAAATCTGAAATGTTTCATAATTTTGTAAACATGTTCCATTTATTTCAAGAAATAAATGACAAGAATGATTACTTGACTTCCAAATTAAAAATAAATATGTAAAAAAATATTTAAAATTGAGTTGAAAAACATTTGTATCGATTGCAATAAACTTGAAAATTTTATAAATATATAAATTAGAATATGATACTTGTAGAATTAGCTTACAAGTCTAAATATAGGGAAATTGATCAAGGAAGATTATGTTGTGTCAATATTTCGAGTGGACAGAATATGCATTAAAAATATTGGCTTTTAACTAAACTCAAAAACGGATGACCTGATCAAACGGTAATATACGCTGGATTGGAATTTGATTGGCTTGACCAGCTTTAGGGTTTTCGAAGATAATCATCATCATCATATCGTACCATCGGCAGGGATATCTCTGACCCTTTCTCGCCACCTCTTCCGTTCGTTCATCGCTTCCGGCATGCCCTCAGGGCTACACCCCGCATCCTCGCAGAGCTGCTGTATGTAGGTTCTAGCTGGTCGCCTTGCTTTCGCTCGGCCATGTGAAGGGGTCCACAGAAGTACACCACTTATGAGCTCGTCCCTACTTCTCCAGCAGTGTCCTCCATGTCTGGTTCGTCTAATTTGGATAGTTTTCGTGATGGGTGGTTGGTGGCCTTATAGCTGCTGCTTTGTGGGGTGTTGCCTCCAGGACCTGTTCATTATTGCTCGCAGCATTCTTGTGTAGTTGTCGTAAAGCTTTTTCTCCAGCCGTTTAGTTAGCGTCTATGTAGTGCATCCATACAGCCGTATCGACACGATCGCTGCTTGGAAGAAACTACGTTTCATTTTATCGGTCAGGTCTGACTTCCATATGACCGATAACCTATTGATAACTGTCCATGCCTTTGTTAGTCACGTGTTGATATCTGTCTATGTCATCGGCGTAGTCGGCGTCGGTAATTGTTTTTGGTGGGAACCTTCTGCTTCTTTTCTTTGTCAGCTCGAAACTGTTTTCTTTGATTGTATCGATCGATGTCCTAAGCACGTAGTCTAGACAGATGATAAAGAGGTATGGGGCCAGGGTGTCTCCTTGCAGTACTCCAGCTACAATGTCCAAGTAGTCTGTGTCTCCATCCGGGGAACGCACTTTCACTTTGGTGTTTCTGTAGAGAATCATTATGGTTGCGACGGATCCTTTTGGTAGACCGTGTGCGAGTAGAATTTGCTCCATCTTCCCTCTGTCTATGGAATCAAAGGCCTTTGTAAAGTCGACAAATAATATTGTAGCCTGTAGTTTTTTTGCCCGTACGCCTTCTAGAATTCTACGGATAGTCAATACTTGTGTGGTCGTGGATCTATTTCTCCGGAAGCCATTTTGGTTTTTCCTGAGAATGTTGTCAATCTTGGGTTCTATGCGGTTGCGTAGCAAGGCATTGTATATTATGGCTGCTATGGATGTAAGTGTTATACCTAGTTAGTTTTTGGCTTACCCGAGATCGCCTTTTTTTAAGGAAAGGGAGGATGCATCCCTTCATCCCTCTGTCTATCGGATTTTGATTCTAGACTGCATTACGGTGTCGGAACAGTATGTCATCGAATTGTCTAGTCTTCCATACTTCTGGGGGAATTTCATCAAGCCCTGTGGCTTTTCTATCTTTAATTTTTCTAAGTACTGAGTCATGTTCTTCTAGCGTAAACGGTCCCAGTTTGATGTCTAATTGCTTACTAATAATTTTCTTGATTGATTCATGTTTAACTTTTGGTGGGTTTCCTTGTAGATTCTTGAAGTGTTGTTTCCACAGTTTTATTCGTTCTTGTTGGTTTAGCTTTGGCAGTGCTATTCCTTCTGCTTACTTCGTTTATCGTTTGCCATGCTATACTAGATTACCTATCCTCCACTGAGTTTCTAATCTTATCTATTTGATTTTGTATGTATTCTGTCTGTTCTTTTAGGTATATGCTTGCTAATTCATTTGGTGCCTTTTTTAGTTTCAGGGCATTTGCGTTAGTTGGGTTCTTCCTATGGTAGTTTTCACGTCTGCATGTTTTTCTCTAACCGCTAATGCCTCCCATGGGACACTAGATTTAGTTCTATGTTTTGTTGGTATGTATTTCGCTGCTGCTTCTAGGTGGGCGTTGACGAAATTCTCATATTCGTCATTCGGAGTACGTGTTTCTGTCTTCTGCAGTGCATCGAATTTGTTTCTTAATGCTATTACATATTTGTCACTAATATCCTTGTTATTAAGACGGGCCCAGTCATAGGATATGGTGTTTGTTGTTCGGGTGGCGTTCTTTCGTTGGCTCAATCGTATTTCTGCTGTGACGATTCGGTGATCGGAGGACACACCCACGAAAGAGGAATAAGCCTCGCAATTTACTGCGCTATTTTTCCGTAAAAGCTATTGTATTTCAATGTTTAACTCCTATATTCTGAATAGAAACGCTTTGGGATTACAATGAGATTCTTTTGTTGGTCCATGAAAATTTACCGTGGCAGCAGCTTCAGAATATGAAGTAGAATCAAGAACATGAACGCGAAAAATATAAAGATTAAGGTATCTGACATGTTTTGAGAAAATAAGTTTAAGAATTTCATTCAATCAAACTCTTTTTAATCTTTTTATATCAGTCCCCAGAAGAAAAATACACTCACACAGATCTCAGAAGCTTTTTCATTTTGGATTTAAAGAAAAATTCAACTTCAACTTTCGCCCAGGATGAAAAGTATCAAACTTTCAAATTTTTTCTATTTTATGAACTAACGGTATCAAATTGAGACTGTACGGAGGATATTTTCGGGTTCTCATTGTTTTCACTATTTATTACGCCTGTATTGTTATTGACGAAATAAAAAAAAGAAAAAAATTACAGTGATCACTTTATTATGAAATTCAGATATTGTACTTAATGACATGACTCAATGAATATTTAGCCCGTTCAAAAAATGTATATCTGTTAATGTTCAAATAGGTTTGTATCTCAATTTGGTAAAGAATTTTACTTTCTTTATGGTCAAATCACACTAAAAACACGCAATCACACGAGATATCCAAAGTTAAGCAATGATAAAACTGTTCACTACTTAGATGGATGTATAATAAGGAATAGTAAGATCTTTGTGAAAGACTAAAATTAGTAAATAATAACTTTTGTAAAAATCTTGTAATTTAGTCGATATAGAGATGGAGTAGAAAAAAGTTTGGATTAAATTGAAGAGATTAAGAGGAACCTTTTGCAACTTTCAAGAGTTTAATTAAAAAAAAAAAAACATGACTCTTTAAGAAACGCTGAAAACCAAACTGAAATATGAAGGTTAGAAAATTGTGTAAAACTGAAGCTACAGATGCGAAGTATTACTCTTCCTGTCTTGAAAACAATATTCGAAATCCTGTTTTTTTAAATATTCCTATCTGGTATTGAACTCCAACCAATAATGGCAGTGGGACATACACAACTCTCTCAGTAAATCAGGCAGGAAATAAGCCAAGCTCATATATATATATATATATATATATATATATATATATATTTACGAGGTGCATACAATAGGTTTCCAGACTTTTTCGTATGGGCACTTTTATTGAAAGTACATGCATGAAATTCTAGTCCCCTTCGAAGTAATCTCCTCCGGCTGCAATGCACTTCTTGTACCGTTCCAACAACTTCTGGAAGGCCCCATGGTAGTCCTTTTCTGTGAGCGTGTCAATGACCTTCGTCACAGCCTCTTTCATCTCCTCAATTGTCTCATAATGACAGCCTCTGAGCTTAGGGAATAACCAAAAGTCACAGAGAACAAGGTCTCGACTATAGGAAGGGTGAGGAACTGTCTCAATGCCCAACTTGGTCAGATAGTCTATGACAAGGATGGAGTTGTGAACTGGTGTATTGTCCTTGTGGAAATGCCACTGACCCGATTTGAAGAGTGCTGGCCTCTTCCGATGGAATCTCTTGCTAAACTCCCTTAAAACCTCAACATAGTAACCCTAACCCTAACCCTTTGGCCAATCAGCTCTTGTGTATTGACTTCCTTACTCCTCCCATACCTCTCATTATCCCTCACAGACTCCCTGCCGTCTTTGAATCTCTTATGCCACTCAAAAACTGATGCTCGATTCATGCAAGATGTTCGAAAAGCAGTCTGAAGCATTCCATACGTTTCTGTGGCATTTTTTCCAAGTTTAAAACAGAATTTTATTGCATATCGTTCTTCCTCACGTCCAGATTGCATTTTTGAAGTTCACCAGCTGTGACAATCAGGCTTTAGTAGGGTCTATTCCAATTGCTACTGTAGCTGTTCATTTGAATCTGAAATCATAAAAATTGGTCTGTCATCTCATAAGATATATAGCAATAAGATACTGAATTTTCAAGATTCTAGGACAATTTTTAATGCTCGTACGAAAAAAGTCTGGAAACTCATCGTATGTACCTCGTATATACATTCAATACACAAAGAATTTAAGACAAATATAATAAAAATTAAACATAATAGCGATTACTTAACTCGCTACTCTGAGACTAATAGTCAGGTGAGGCTCAGCAGAACGTCCGAACTAAAAGAAAAATCTAAGGCTTATGGTTAAGATCACGGGAATTAGTTTTGTTACCTCCCAGAAGCAGAGTGCTGTAAATCTTACATTTCATTGTGGTTTTTCGTTGAACCTCACCTGTGGACCGATTTTGTCAAACTCAGAGTAGCGAGTGAGATATTCTCTTTTACCTCGTATTACGCACATGTGTGCGCGTGCGCACACACACACACACACACACACACACACACACACACACACACACACACACACACACACACACACACTCGTGCGTTCTCGCTTGTATGTGTGTATGATTACATTTGTGTTTTTTTGGCAGAAAATTTAGCTGTTTTTCCTGCAGAAATCTAAACAAATTTATTCTATACTTTCAGTTTTTAATAAATCATGGAAAGATTTTTTCATTTATAAAATATCGCCATTTATTCAATGATGAAAAGCAATATAGTATTTGCAGTTTGCACAAAAACATTATTTGTTTCTGAGAATCAAAGATGAAATTTCATGATCAGATTTGATTCCCTTTTTGCTTAACACAACAACACTTTAAAAAAAAAAAACTCTTCAGTTATATTATACAAATAAGTAGCTTCAAGCAGGAGTATAACTTGCATGCACCCCCCCTGGATGTTCGGCATTGATGGACAACTCTTTTATTATTTAGTTGTCGAAGCGGTTATCTTCAGATTTCCTCTAAAGTGCCATAGTTTAACACTTGAAGAATGGATCAGCTAAAAAGATGAGAATAGAATAAAATAAAATTTTGATAAATGAATGAATGAATGAAATAAAAAAGATGCTGAAGAAACACAGGAATTGTAACTATGTAATTGAAAACGATTTATTTGTTTATGTGCAGTACAATGTTGCTACCTTCTTTTGATTTTTGTGCGTCATAAAGCTCAAGACAGATTTTTCCACTTGAAATATTAATGCAACACAATCTTTCGTCTCACCCCTTGGCCTTATGTCTTACTTTGTAAATATCAATAATAGATTATTGTGGGATTTGTTGCCATTGTGTTTACAGGAAAAGACAAATCTGATATAACGTTCATTATAATATTGCATCAGTGAAAATAACAATAAAATGTCGATAATAGAGATAAAAAGATGCAAACAAGCTTTTCATTGCCATAGCAACAGTGATTTTGGTGTTGATTTCATGCTCAATGTCAATGAGAATAGAAAGGGGTTGTAAGTTGTGGTAGTTAGAAAAGAAAATAATTCTGATATATTCAATAATTGATAAAAGAAGAAAGAGAGACCAAAAAAGCAAGTTGAAAAGAGAGAATTAGAGACAGACGAGAAAAGCGAGAGAAATAAATGAGAGAATTCTACAAAATAGAGAATGACATAGAAAGAAAGGAGAGATAAAGATTTCCAGGAATTTTAATGACGATCTCGATTTTTTAAAGATATTGGAACATAGGCTTTGAGAAGAATATAACGAAATATAAAATTACTTTTTGTCTTATTCTTTGTGGGTTTTCTTTCTTGTAGTTTGTCTGAGAATTGGAAATTAATGCAATCCAGGTTGTCTTTTGTTTATTTTGGTGCTGTCTGCCATTTCACTCGTTTCCATCCGTCCACCCTTATCCTGACCTCTTCTTTCAGGAGATATCTTCTTGCTGTCGCTTAGATTTCTTTTCTGGATGTCTATCGCCGGGAGACTTCCTCCTCAAGACGATTCTTTTTATGTAGAATACCTAACGAGCGTGACTGAGCATTGCTGTATCATCAGGAGTCGAAGATTTTTCTCAATGGAAATTCCACATGTAAGACACAAGGAAACATTAGCCAATTTTTTTCCCTCTTCACACAAATTACTTTACTTAATGTTTTAAAAGTGGGAAAAACCACAGCACCAAGAATAGTAAGAACAAAAGAACACACCTACAAAGAAATTCATCCCCTTTGCAATATGAAGAATTCAAAGATATTCTATTTTGATAATTAATCACTAATAGTTATAACACTCTGAAAGAAAGAATTTCTTTATAAGTTCCAAAGTTTATTCATTTATAACCGTATTGATGAAATATAGTATCTATCTATTTATTTTTCTATCTATCAATCAGAAAGATGAACTTTTTTCTAAGAAAAGAGAAATGGCAAAGTGCAAAGAGTTTGGGAGCGGGAAAACGTAGCCCGTGAAATAGGGTTAAGCGGAAGTGGGGTGCATACAAAGAAAATGTTAGTTTCTGGCGAGTGAGAAGAAAAGTTAGGAGAAATTCAAGGAGACGAGAAAAGAAAGGAAAAGCGAAAGAGAGGGTTAATACTGAGAATAAAAAAGGAAATGAATGCAAAGAAAGAAAGAAAGAAAGAAAGAAAGAAAAGCAATTGGAGGAAAAGAAAAAGATAAAGAAAAAATAAAATAAATAACCGAACCGAAGAAAGTGGAACTACGGAAAATGAGAGAAGAGAAACCTAAAAAAAAAAAATCACGCACCGAAAAAATCCCAACCAAACAAGCAAAGTTTAAGCGAAAGGAACGATGAAGAAGATAAAACAAAATATTAATGGGAAAGACACACAGCATGAACAGAATATCTTTTGGCGTTGCAACGGCCATAGTCGTACAGGAAATCTCTTTAATGTTTGATGCTACATTTTATGGACTAGCAGAATGTTAAAACATAAGGGCGTATTTAATCATATATGTATATCTAAGTTTTCCCCAAGGGCAGAGTGCAAATTTTATTTACTCTATTTTGTGGCTTTTTTGTCTGACTTGGACGATGGTTCATGAGAGAATCGATTTACAAAACATACAAATATTCTTTTTATCAGTTGCTCATAGTTATAGTTTGCTTACAAAACATTTGATGGAAGAAAAAAGCATTGATTAGCAACGATTGACTCACAGATGGAGACAAGGAAAAGCAATGTTGACAGCAAAGCGACAAGAATTTCGTCTCTTTATCATATTCAATCCAAACCATTCGCTATCAATGATTTAGAAGTATCAAATTAGCTCCATATATCTATTCTTTCAAAAAGCTTTTTGTGGTCCTAATTCACGTTTAAACACAATCAGAAATAACGCCGTAGAATAAGTAAATGCAGTGGTAAAAGAGCACGTATTATGGAGGCGGAACGGTTGTCGTTGTAGGTAGTGAACTTGGCTACCCGAGTTCAAATCCTGGATGAGGCTGTTCACATTTCACATAGCACTAATACCCTAGAGAAAGGTATGAATCCATTTATTATCCATCCAGCTATGGGTGAATAGTAGAGCATATTGAGCTCTTTAACCTTGGTATTGTAATCAATCTAGGAGAAGGAAAACTCTTAATTCAAACCACACATGAAGACGGAGGGCTTAACCAGGCTATTCTTGACAAAACCAGGTTACGGAAAAGGTCTCTCGAAGTCTAAGTCTTTGTTAGTTAGTTATGTATTCGAACCTCAATGCATGTAAATTTCCGTTCAATTCGGCTTACATAATCATTTTCTAAATATAGCTTAGTATATTATAAAGTCAAGCTTCTGAGCAACTCAATGAGAAGCAAACTCGCTACATTGTGGTAATGATCTGAACTAGCTTCTTATTCATCATTTTATGCTTAGCGCCAAGGACTTAATATTAAGGCAGCAATATTGAAACATTGATTTGAACTGAAATTTATTCATACGTGTTTCAGCCTCGTTCAGTTGACATAAACCAAGATAATGTCGATCATTGTTTTGAATTAGAAAATATTTGTTGAGCTAACGCAACGTTGAGTCAGGAGTGACTTAATAAACCTTCTCTAAGTCACGTAACTTCAAGGAATGCTAATGGGTTAACAATTGTGCTATGACAGATGATTTTGTGAATCAAAATGTTAGTCTCTTTAGGATTAACTTTACAAGGCGAAAATCTTTAAATTTGGGTATACAGAGACTTTTAGATTTATGGAGATTTTTATGACTAATACTTAATATTTCGTTGCTAAACAAAATCTTTGTGTGTGTGTGTGTGTGTGCTGCACAGTGATTGTTTGCAAGCTAATGACGTGAAATATTTACTTATGTACAAAGTTCCCTTCTTATTGGGTGGCTCACAATTAAGTCCGTGTGCCAGAATAAACTAAGTTTCCTAAATATTTTAACAGTTGTTCCAGAATTTTTTGAATCATTGTTTAATTAAATGATTTAATTCAGATAAAATTCAGTTCTTTATTAGTTTCTAGAATTATTCCCAAACTTTCTTTTAATGTAAATATCCCATCTTTATTGTCATATACCTTAAGCGCAGAGGACATGAAGTTTAAGAGCATTGTTCATGCTCATCTGACCTGTGTCTCACACAAAGTGTTTAACTGCCAGGCTATAGTCATCCACTTTACAATAAAATAAATAAAATTTGATACAGAGGAGCTAAAGGAAAGACTAAAAGAGGGATAGGGAGTGGGAGAGGAAAGGGATAGAAATCTGCTTTTACGATCGTACACATTTTCCTATTATTTTGGCATACACACATAACATTATATCATATTAAATTCTTAGATGTGGTGGCGTGTGTGGCTTAATGGTTATCGTCGAGGAAAGGGGAATTAACGAGGGTTCAATTTCTGGATGTGGCTGTGTGCTTTTTACTTCACTCTAATGTCCTTTAAAAAGCATGACTTTATCTCTTTATCTCACAGTTATGGGTAAGAAGGAGGGCAGATTGGGCCTCTAATTCTGGTAACGCAACCTATCTAAAAAAATAATAATAATTAAATTCCCGACAAACACATGTGGAAAAGTAACGGTCATTACTCTCAATGTCTTATAAACTTTGGCGAAAGGCCTGGAACTTATAGAGACCCACGAACAAAAAGACTAAATGGTAACAATTTAACATCAGTCATTGGTTTGCGCGCATTTAAATAGATATACATATATGATTTCTAAGAGAATAATTTTTTGGTAATTTGATTTTTAAATGAGTTTGAACTAATTTGTTTACACATAAGTATTTGCTATTGCTTCCACACTATTAAATGGTTTCAGTTATTACTATGTAACACTAATAACTTAATTCAATCATTTGTTTGCAGACCAAAAAGTGATTACAAGTATTGATATCTAACACTAATCATTCTATTGAACACAATTCATTCACTTACACACAGTCAAATGGTTCCAAGTATTGCTATGTAATACTAATAATTCAATTTAGCACAGTTAAAAAGTTTCAAGTATTGCAATACATCACTATTAGACAGAAGTTTCCAACGGTTCAATTAAACATAAGTCATTTGTCTGCACACAGTTTAAATGTCAAACAGTTCTATTTGACCCAAAGTGTAGGAATTGGAAATCAGTGAAAGAATTGAGACTGTACAGAACACGATATTATTAAGAAGTCAAAAGACTCCTGTAGACTTAAAGAAACTTTCTGTCACTCATAATTCAGTGAATCACCTCCAGTTTAAACTGGTTTGAATAACTCGAAAGGAGTGCAAAGGGATAAACTCCTGGGTTGTCCCTCTTGTAAGATACTCGGGATCCTTCTTAAAGAAGAACTTCAACAAATGGCCCAGAGAATTAAAAAATAAGCCATGACGATGCATAAAGCTTTACATCCCATAGATGATATAGACAGATTGTATGCGTCAAGAAAGGGAGGAAAAATGCTCGTCAGCGTTGAAGATAGCGTCGATACATTAATAGAACGGCTAGAAGACTACATAGAAAAGAGCGGAGGATTACAGCTACCAGAAACAGTACAGACAACACAAGTATTAAAAAAAAAAAAATAGACAGAAAACAAATATGGGAAGAAAAACAATTCTATGGACATTTCATATGACAAACAAGTAATTTTTACAAAAGAAGATTTGGACATGACTAAGAAAGGAAAATCTTAAGAGCGAAACTGAATCTCTACTAATAACAGCACAAAACAACGCCAAAAGGACCAATTATATCAAAGCAAGAATAGATAAGACGCAACAAAATAGCAAATGTAGATTATGTGGTGATTGGGACGAAACGATCAATCACATAATAAGCGAATACAGTAAATTAGCGCAAAGAGAATATAAGATTAAAACCAACTGGACGGGGAAGATAATCCACTGGGAATTGTGCAAGGAATTTAAATTTGACCATACGAACAAATGGTATAAGCACAACCCAGAATCGGTCCTAGAAAATAAGACGCACAAAATTCTTTGGAATTTTAAGATACTGACGGTTCACCTAATCTCAGCCAGACGACCAAACCAACTCAATGTCAACAAATAAATTAATAAAATAAAATAAAATAAATAAAAAAAGAGAACCTGCCGAATAATAGACATTGCCGTTCTGGCTGACCACAGAGTAAACTGAAAGAAAACGAATAGAAAGATTAATACTTAGACCTTGCTAGAGTACTGAAAAAATTGAGGACCATGAAAGTGGCGGGGATACCAATTGTAATTGGTGCGTTAAGTACTGTCACAAAGAGATTGGTACAGGGATTAAAGGGTATGGAAATAAAAGAACGAGCGGAGACCATCCAAACTGCAGCATTGTTGAGATCGGCCAGAATAATAATAATAACAACAACAACAACAACAACAACAACAACTATAATAATTATGATAATAATAATAGAGGATGACAGAGATCTGGAAAGAATCCGCTAGATTTCAGACAAGTCAAAGACTCGCTGACTGTTAGGACGATCATGAAGAAAGGTTGGTTCTCTAGCCTTGAAATACTAGAAATTTGCTAAAAAATAAACCGGGAAATAAAACAAGACACTTATACAATAACTGACACACCAAATTTTGAAAAACAAGAACACTCTAACCGAAATGAACCGCAAACTAATAGCACTCGAAACCCCACACATCCAAACCACACAGAGCAAACACTAACACAAAAAGAGGAAATGAATTTAGAAAATATAAAGGGAATTACGTATGAAAAGAAGACACGATTACCATTGCTAAGAAACCGAGACTGGGGAAAAGTCATGGCAGAATTAAACAAACTAATCTATGCAGGTGCGAAATTAATCTATGAAAAAATCGAAGTTCCCCTCCCAACAACAACAAAAAAAAAAAAAGAAAAAAAAGAAAACACTAACAGAAACTCAAAATTTGGTTGGGAAATTAGACTGGAAACGCAGATAAGAAATCTACGACAACAAAAAAAAAAATTGTTAAAAACAAAGAAAAAATTCAGGAGCATGTTGGGATGAAAAGGAAAAAGCAACACGAGTAAAACAGACAATACAATTCGAGGAAATAAACCAGAAGGTTCTGGCGAAAGAAGGAAGTCTAAAAAGATATCGAGCACTAGCACAGAAAAAAGTATAAGACTAGACGATATTGGGTGGGCAAAGCAATCCACTGGAAATTATTCAAGAAACTAAAATTAAACCATACGAACAAACGGTATATGCACAACCCAGAATCCGTCCTAGGAAATGAGACGCACAAACTCCTCCGGGATTTCGACCAGGCCAATAATTAGTCAACAGAAAAAAGAAAAGATAAAAAAAAGAGAATTTGCCGAATTGTTTCCCGGTTGGCTATAGAGTAAAATTTAAAGAAAGTGAAAACAGGGATAAGTTCCTGGACCTTGTTTGGGAATTGAAAAACTGTGGAACATGAAAATGGCGTTGATATCAGTTGTAACTGGTGCTCTTGGTCACTAAATGATTGATAGAGGGAATGGAGGACTTGGAAATAAGCGAAGGAATGGACACCATCCAAACTACAGCATTATTGAGATCGACTAGACTACTGATAAGAGTAGTAGAGATTTGAGGAGACTTGCTGTCACTCAGACTCCAGTGAGAAACCATCAGCTAACGCAGGTGGGAAAAACTCTCAAAAGAGTAATAATGATAAATGAATGAATGAATAAATAAGTAAATAAATAAGATATCCTATAGTCTTAGCCAATATGAAAGACAATTGTTCTTTGTGGAACTTCTCACCTCCTTACGACTATTGATGTGAAAGAAAGAATAACATCCAAAAGAGGCGGCAAAAATGAATAAATAAAGATAAAAAAATGTAAAATAAGATGCATAAAATCCCTTCTTTCCCGTCAGTCGAGGTCTTAAGTAAAGAACCGGTGAAGGATTGTAAGAAAACGAAAGTAAAACTAAGAATTGAATAATAATAGTAATAATAATAATAATAATAATAATAATAATAGAGGGATTTTCCAAGGAGATGCACTATCACCCTTACTATTCATAATAGCCAGCAGATCGCAAGAGAAGATCAACCACCTATTGTACATGGATGACATTAAATTATTTGCAAAAAATGAAAAAGAACTGGAAACTCTCATACACGCCGTTAGAATATAGTCCGGACATAGGAATAGAATTTGGCATCGGAAAATGTGCCTTGCTCATGAAAAGTGGCAAACGACATATGACTGACGGAATGGAACTACCAAATCACGACAAAATTAGAACGCTTGAAGAAAATGAAACCTACAAATACTTGGGTATCTTGGAGGCTGAAACCATCAAACAAGTGCAAATGAAAGACACGATCCGAAAAGAATATCTCAGGAGAACGAGAAAACTACTCGAGACAAAACTCTCCTGCAGAAACCTCATCAAAGGAATAAATATTTGGGCTGTGTCTCCAGTCAGATATTCGGGACCCTTTCTCAAGTGGACCAGAGAGGAACTTAAACAAATGGACCAAAGAACAAGAAAAGTAATGACCATGCATAAGGTATGAGACGACGTTGACAGACTATATGTATCTAGAAAAGAGGGAGGAAGAGGACTTGCCAGCATCGAAGACAGCGTTGACACATCGATACAACGGCTCGAAGACTACATAGAAAAACACGAAAAAGGACTAATTACAACCATCAGAAACGATACGGACAACACGATAGACGAAATAATGACAACAACTAGGAAACAAAAATGGGAGGAAAAACAACTCTATGGCTACTTTAAGCGTCTAATAAACAACATCTCACACCAGAAAACCTGGATCTGGCTAAGAACCAAACATATCAAAGCCAGAATCGATAAGACGCAACAAAATAGTAAATGTAGGCTATGCGGTGACAGAGACGAAACGATCAATCACATAATAAGCGAATGCAGCAAATTAGCACAGAAGGAGTATAAGGCGAGACACGAGTGGGTCGGCAAGGTGACCCACTGGGAAATGTGCAGGAAATTCCAATTCGACCATACAAACAAATGGTGTATGCACAACCCAGTACCTGTCCAAGAAAATGACAAGCATAAACTTCTATGGGACTTTAACATACAAACGGATCACCTAATCCCGGCCTGAAGACCAGACCTTATAATAATCAAAAAAAAAAAAAAAAAGAATTTGCAAAATTGTCGGCTTTGCTGTCCCGGCGGACCACAGAATAAATCTGAAGGAAAGTGAAAAGAAGGATAAGTATCTCGACCTTGCTAGAGAATTGAAAAAGCTGTGGAACATGAAAGTAACGATTGTGCCAATTGTGATTGGTGCGTTAGGCACAATAACTAACGGATTATTAAAAAGCCTGGAGGACTTGGAAGTTGGCGGACGGGTAGAGACTATCCAAACGACAGCATTGCTAAGAACGGCCAGAATACTGAGATGAGTCCTGGAGACTTGAGGAGACTTGCTGTCACTCAAACTCCTATGAAAAACCATCTGCTAACACTGATGTGAAAAACTCTAAATGAGTAAATAATAATAATAGACAGTATACCTAAACACCTGGGCTGTCCCCCTGGTAAGATATTCGGAACTATTCTTAAAATGCACAAGGGAGGAACTCAGACAAATGGACCAGAGGACAAGAAAGTTGATGACATTGGCAGAGGCCTTACATCCGAAAGATGTGTCAAAAAAAGAAGGAAGAGGAACTCTCTAGTATTGAAAATAGCATGGATGCATCAATACAAGAAGTCAAGGACAACATTAAAAAGAGCAAAGAATGATTAATTACAGAGATCAATAACAGCACTGACAAGATAAGGACAAATAGAATAATAACTAGGAAACAGAAATGAGAAGAAAAACAACTGTACGGATATTTCAAACGACCCATTGGCGAAATCTTTCATGAGAAGACCTGGTCATGGTTACGAAAGGGAAAACTTAAGAGAGAAACTTAATATTTTCTAATAGCAGCACAAATCGATTATGCGCGACAGATTAGCCAGTGTAAATTATGTGGTGAAAAAGAGCAAACGATTAATCGTATAATAAGCGAATGTAATAAACTAGCGCCAAATGAATAGGCAAGACTCGGCGGGGAAAGTGATCAACAACTCGGAATTGTGCAAGAATTTTAAATTTGACCCTACAACTAAATGGTATTTGAACAAATCAGCATCTTCTAGAAAATGTGAAGCATAAAATTCTCTGGAATTTTGAGACATAAACGGATCACTTAATTCCGGCTTGAAGATCACACCTCATGTTTATTACCAAGATAAAAGGAACTAGCCATCTTGTGAACTTTGCCGTTTCAACGGGCCACAGAGTGAAAATAAAAGAAAGCGAAAAGTACTTAAATTTCACTAGGAAACTAAAAAAGCTATGGAACCTGAAAGTGACGATGTTACTAATTATAATTGCTGAGCTTGGAAAAGGGACCGGAAAATTTAGAAAATGTAGATGATTTTGTTTATGCTTTATTTGAACAAAAAAAAAATGGAGAAAGTCGAAATGGAGCTTAACTTGAAATAGAAACGATGGCTAAAAAAGAGCCGTTTCTTCTTCGTAATGCGCCCAGAAGAAACTTGGTCTGATTTAAAGGGCGCTGAAATCCAAAAAAAAAAAAAAAATGAAAGAGAGAGAGAGAGAGAGAGAGAGAGAGAGAGAGAGAGAGAGAGAGAGAGAGAGGTGGTTGTGGGAAAGTGGGGATAAAAAGTAGGAGGGAAACAAATGAGTATATTTTATTCAGATAGGAATTAGTAATGTTTAAAACGTTTGTAAGAAATTTAATCGCAGCCATTTTAAAGGAAATAAATATTTTCTCATCGTATGTTTTCAATGGAAACATTCGCTGTTTTACATGAGCCACACAAAACGTTCAGCAAAAATAAAATAAAAAGCCAAAGCCAAGCGAAACAAACAGCAAAATGATTTTGAAACAAAATCTGATGTTTTTTCAAGTGAAGAGATGTTGAAAATATCAAAGCAATTAACAAAAAAGTACAAAGTGTATTTTCAAAGAAACATAAGTAGAAAAAAAAAAACAGAAAGAAGAAGAAGAAGAAGAAGAAGAAGAAGAAGAAGAAGAAGAAGAAGAAGAAGAAGAAGAAGAAGAAATCTGTTCATGTTCCTTGTAGAAAGCAAAGATGAAGCAAAAACATTTTTCTAAAGAAAAAAAAATCGTTTCATCAAAAAGTAAACAAAAATATAGAAATTGGAATGCGAGGAAAAGAAATACTTATTCAATGATAGCGTTGATCTCTTCCAAATGGGAGATAGACACATACATACATACATACTTACATTCGAACTAATATATTTACATAAATATTACAATATATACAAATATATATCCACACATATATATTTGAAGTCTCTCTCTCTCTATATATATAATTAACCCATATATATATATATTGGGGTTATTTTTTTTCTTTATGCAAACACCCACTTACACGCCAACATGTGAGACTTGCATACAAGCTAATAAATGATTTCAGCGTCTTAGTGTGTTTCAGTGCACACACTTGTGTATGTGTTTGCGTGTATATGTATTGCTGTGTGGCCGTGTTTAAACATGGGCAGATGGAGAACTAACTAGAATACGTTACACATTGAACACATTGTTAATGTCCTGGAACCATGTGTGTGCTTCCGCCTTACAAGAGAGAAAGGGTTTTTTTTGCCGCAGACGTCAGACTTAAATAGCTTCAACAGACAACAGCCCATCTCTTCCTGATCTGCTGCTTGTGTCGTGAGGAAAGCCGTGGGGTGAAGGGCGGTAAATGAATGAAGATAAAAAAGAAAAGTAAAAACAGTTGAAGTGTGACTAAAAAGAAAACGGAACAAATAGACGAAGATGTGAAATGTTTGACAAAAGGTGGTATGAATGACAAGCATTAATAAAAATTTATATTTGTGTGGACATTTAGAAAGAAAAAGAAAGGTGAAAAAGAGGAACGTAAAAGACTCAAATGTACAAGAAATGAGTTATTGTATCTCTTTTTTGCCTTTGTTGCTGATGTTGGTGACTTCATTGAAAATGGATTTTAAAGATGTTCTGTTATTTTGGCATGACAATTTGGAGAAATTAATGTAATTAAAGTTACCAGCGGCCAAGCAGCTGAACTTTAACTCTACAAGATCGTCTATTGTCTTCCAACATTTACAAAGTTATGAGTTTTATGAAATAGTTTTAAACAAATATGCTTAAGAAATAAGGGTTTCTCGAGATTTAGAAATTAGAATTAAACATTTTTCAAAATCGCGTTTAAGAATAAAGAATTATGAAAGAGTAGAATAAAAAAACGATTTTATAAGGAATACTAAAATAAAAACATATCCACACACACACACACACACACACATATATATATATATATATATATATATATGAAACACTGCATTATCCTAATCACTGTGTAAAAAGAAAGGTGTACAAAATGAACTGAGAAAAAAGTGGTAACAACATTAAAAAAAAAACAAAAAAAAAAGGAATACAAAAACAAATACATATTATTATCAACGATATTACAACCAACGATATAATTACCAGTGATGTTATAACCAACAGCCTTAAAAAACCTAGACCATCTTTAGACAATAATAATAATAACAAAACCTCTTGAACAATGAAAATTATAATCTACAACAAACAGAAAACATATTCCACATCCGAAGCGTGAATTTGTGAAATAGCTTGTAACTAAAAACCCCACCCCAAAAACCCCGGTGAAACTTCTAGAAACTTAAAAAGACGAACAGACGAATATAAAAAGGATTTGAAAATCAACAAGACGCTTAATACCAAAAGAACCACCATGACTCCATCTTTGCTGTGAGTAATACGTCTCTGTTAAAAAGCAAAAACAAAAACACACAATTTGTCACGGCAAAAATATATTGGTAGCGCACTTATCGAAGAACACAAACCATCAGTTTATGCACTGATTTCTTCTACAATATAATCCCCTGAACTTACTAAATTAATACTGAATGAACATGGGAGATACTAAAAGACATGAACCAAAAAATAAAACACAATAATTTAAATAAATAGGGACCAAATTTCAAATAGATTATATATCTATATATATCATCATCATGTCACGCTGCTAACACAGATTTACCTGACTCTCTCTCTCTCTCTCTCTCTCTCTCTAGCCATTTGTCTCTATCATTTATGACTTCCGGAAGGTCTTGTAGATTACATCTTGTATCTGTATAGAGCTGTTCTAGATAAGTTCTTGTTGGTCGGCCAACACATGCATGTCGGTGTGAAAGGATCCATAGGAGAACGTCACTTGTGAGTTTATCCTTACTTTTAGAGCTGTGTCCCTCTGGTCAGGTTCATCTTTTTTGGATGGTTTTAGAGATGGGAGGTAGGTAGCCTACAGCTGCTGTTTTGTGGAATGTTGCTTCCAGGATTTGTTTGATATAGTTCGTAGCATTCTTGTGCAGTTCTCGTCTAGCTTTTTCTCTATACGCTTAGTCAAGGTCCATGTAGTGCATCCATACAGTAGTTTGGGATTAAATTGTGTTTTATCTTATCGGATAGGCTAGACTTCCTTATTTTCTCTCCCCTTGTTACCTGGTTTTATTTTTGTGGTATGATAGAATTCATTCTGAAGAAGTTAATCTTATTGCAAAAGGTTGCAATTTTTTCCCGCTTTATCTTCCTTTTTGCATGTCTTTCTTCCCCCGCCCACAAACATATAGGTTTGGTTCCTTTACTTAATAGCATATCAACTTTCGTGGGTTATTTAATGCCAAAACCATCCTTGTCAAAGAAGGGCCGTTATACTATTTAACCAATAACAGGAAGGATGTGGGGTTTCATACCTTTTCGAAGGGTATTAGTCTAATAATGAACGTAATGGCTCGACCAGAGTTCAAACTCACTTCAGTCAAGCCACTACCCCCCCACGGGGATGTGTATATCCGGAAATATATATATATATTTATATGGGGTTGACTCATATATAGTTTCTGTTTTTAAAAGCAAGTTGTAAATATAAACCTCGAACTTCCAACGTTTTAAACGCAACCGGAAATTACCTGATTAAAGAGAGTTTTCATCGGTCATTCGTACTGAACTAGTGAAAGAGTGTCCGTCATAATTCGATCTATAATTTCACACATCTAAAATGGAGAAAATAAAAGGTGTATATTTGACATATAATATTGTAGAAATTCAAAAATAACAAAAAATCCACAGAAACGGCTTAGGCATTGCTGCGTTTAATAACCAATATGTCATTACTAACAACCAAGTCTTAAACTGATTATTAAAGTTTCATTGTTGCGATACGTCATTGAAATATAAACCCAGAGCAGAACGCACATCAGACCTAAATAAAGATGCTTTACAAGAATTAGTGGGGTGCAATCCGTGCAAAAATACTCGAGAATTAGCACTTGACTTTAACACATTCCAATCCAAAATCTGCAGTCTTTTGAAAAAGAAAGAAAAAGAGAGCAAGCTAGGCGTTTGGCTTCCTCATATTCTTAGTGAGAAGAATAAGGAAAATGGTATATCAATAGCGATAAGTTTTCTTTCAAATCAGAGAAATGACCCGTATCTGAAGAATATCATAACAAGTGACAAAATGGGTCTTTTATGACGATATTCAACGCAAAAGGCAGTGAACTGACGAGGATGAACTCCCCCCACAAAACCCAAAGGTGGAGCTTCATGTAAATAAAGTTAAGCTGTGCGTATGGTGAAATCACTGCGGTATTATTAATTTTGAATTTTAAACTGCAACCAGACACTCAATGCAGATCTATACCCTCAAAAGTCACATCGTGTGTATGGAAATCTTCTAAGAAAACGCCCTACATTCGTCAATAGAAGAAACGTTCTACTTCTCTAAGATAACATAAGGGTAGATTCAGCAAGAAAAAAATATTGAATTTAAGCTGGTATTCACCATACATATATACACATATACTGACAAATACATAAACACATATACATGAATATACATATTGATTGAAAAGTATTCAGTATCGTAAAGACAGAAAAAAATTATGATTATAAAAAATGAATGTCTTGACTTTTTACCCTGCTAAGACACACACACACACACACACACACACACACACACACACACACACACATATATATATATATATATATATATATATTGAAGTTTCTGTCTTCGCAGGATAAAAAGACTCGATATTACAAAAATACAAACTCAACAATCCTATTTAAATGTTTTATTGGATGTTTGGTTTAGTTTCTTTGCTTAATGGGTTATTTAATGCTAAAACCATCCTTTTGTAGTAAGACAGTAATGGTATTTCTTAAGCCATTCATGGGATGTTTTATTTTTCCTTGTGCAATATTTGTTGTCAACTGAAAAATTGCACTGAACTGTCATAAACGATAATTATTAAACTAAAAGATAAACCCACATAATCTAACAATTATATTTCTGTATTTTTTGATAGAATTATTATTATTATTATTATGTGAAAAAGATTCGTAGACTGCCAAGTAATGTTTGAAATATTTAAGTGAGTGACAGCCAAGTCATTTATCGATTTAAACGTTTTTGTTTTTGTTTAGATTGTTAGTCCTAACTAAGCAATAATGTTACGTACTTATTTTGCATCTTCCGCTCGGAAAACAATCAATAAAGTCAATTAATAATGTTTAATTAAATGTGAATAATTATTTTAGTTTGGCAAATACGTTAATCATTCAATAAATAAGGTGAATTTAGCCGGGGAGTTGACAATAGGATATATTGTTTCCAGTTGCACCTTTTTCAAGGAAATCAATAGATATGGACCCCTGTCAGCATGACCTTCTTTACTAACCACTGCATTTGGAATTTTTTTAAACCGGAAAATCAGTATATTTGAACACTATGGATTGTCTTTTCGACACAAACTCGTTGGGATAAATCCATCTTTAGTCTATCTAAAAAAATTCTTTTACAAAAACTCACTTCTCTGTACAAATCACATATTCTTCTGTAAATTTCACATGATTTGCATTTATCAGCCGTCAAAAATTTGATGACTGACCACTGTTCACGCCTGAAGCACTGTTTGATTTGTCGCCAATTTCAATATCCTCAAAACAAAGATTTTTGCGAGATTAAAATAATTTTTGATATAAGCTAATTACAAAAAAGGAAAAAGTTCTGAAAAAAACATATTTTGTTTTTTATAAAAAAAATCCCACTATTCATTGAATGACCCTTATAATTCATTTGTTTTTTTTAAGTCTGGAAATTTAAATTCTGTTTGCTTCTGTTGAATTTTGCTAATTTTTAATGATTGTCTCTAAACAAAATATTTTCCTCATGAGGAACATGGTTCGAGTTTTAACACACACACACACACACACACGCATGTATATATATATATATATATATATATATAATCATCGATAGAAAATGAAGAAATATGCAGTTTTGTGTTTCTCTTTGAAGAGCAGAATAGAAATTTATTTTTATTATTTGCCGAATTTTCATTCCATTTCCTTCACAGTGTTTTCAAGCAATAGATAAAAAAAGAATCGCCATATTAAGCGGAAGTAACAGATATTTTCTTTAATCTTTTTGTTCAAGAGGTTTTCATGAGAAATAAAATACCTGTAATACGTGAAATGATTTTAATTATACGATGCAGCCGTTTGTGCATCTGCAGAATTTCCTTTCTCCCCCTTTTTGTGCATTTGGTGCATGACGATCAGTGTCCATTAATTATGTTATATTTTATTTATGATAAATAGTAAAACTTTTTGCTTGAAACATCACAATTTTGCAAGCAGTGAATGACTGATGGACTGATGCCATGGAGAATGTGTCTCTTTCTGCTTGGATAGACGTTAACCCTTTTCTCCTAACAAGCGATCCGCGTAAGCCAATAATGTCTCCTTCATTTTGCATGGCCTCAACTTTATTTCTTTCTCTTCCCTCCTATATTTGGAGTCTAAATGAAACTCTTCTTAAAATATTTTACTGAGTATTTTATCTCAAGTTTGCAATGATGTTAACATGATTGATGACACTCGAATAAAAAAATATATTTTCATTTGTGATGTATATTTTTGATCTTTTTCAAGATGTACACTTTATTTTTTCCTTTTATTTTTGTTGTTGTCCGCACTGCAATGATGAATGAAATTTTCTGCGAGTCGTCTAACAGTAGATAGAATTCATAGGAGAAAGTCGCTTATAAGTTCGTCCGTACTCCTCCGGGAGTGCCCAGCCTGTCTTGTTTGTCTTGCTTGGTTTGTCGGATGCTGCTTCCAGGATTTGTTGAAAACTCTACGTAGCATTGTGTACTTCCTATCAAGCTTTTTCTCGTGGTGTTTCTTTAGATTTCAAATAGTGTTACCATACAATAGTATTGGTACTATAACAACTTGGAAGAATTCGCATTTTATTTCATTGGAGAGATCAGATTTTCATATATTCGTCAACCCATCAATAAAAGTCTATATACGCTAATGCTGACATACCTAACCTACATTATAACCATTCTTAATATATTTTTTCAAATTGCTCAATGTGATTCTGATTAAGAAACACAAACAATTAGAGTCTCATCTAAATGACATTTTTCTAATGAAGCAACAGGAAAAATTGTTCAAAATATTGCTGATGAAAATCAAAACTTAAATTGAAGATAATGAAAGCAAAACAAAACAAAAAACAAAAAAAAAAAAAAGAAAAAAAGAAAAGAAAAGAAAAGAAAAAGTAATTATGAATTCAAAAGTTGTAAACAGAAAAATCTTTTAAAATTTCACAATAAAAATTAACTTAGAAGTACGGTGAAAATTTACCTTGCCTCAATTGATATGTAAACATGTAAACAATCAGAAACACTCAGTCTCTGTCTCAATCTTTCTCTCTCTCTCTCACCCTCTCTCTCTTTCTGTTTCTCTCTCTCTCTCTCTCTCTCACACACACACACACACACAACTATTCACTTTATTTCTTTCGCTCTTAAACATAAGTAATTAATCTCTCTCTCATTCACAGACAAACTATCTCTTTTTCACATAGAAATAAACGCTGAATCTTTCTGTCTCTTAAATAGACGGAATCATTCAATCACTCTCTTATATAAGAATACAAACACTTCCTGATATCTTTCTCTCTACCTCACGAACACTCAATTTTTCCCTTTCTCTCACATAATCACTCAATCTCTTTCTTCTTCCTCCTCCTCCTCCTCCTCCTCCTCCTCCTCCTCCTCCTCCTCTCTATCTCTCACTCTCTCTCTCTCTCTCTCTCTCTCTCTCTCTCTCTCATAAACGCAAGAACTCTTTGTCTCATTCACAAACACCCGGTCTCTGTCTCTCAAACGGAATCATTCAATTTTCTCTTACAGACACAACCATCCACTCTCTTACTCTCACATGAGTACTCAATCTCTCTCTCTCTCTCTCTCTCTATCTATCTATCTATCTATCTATCTATCTATCTCTCTCTCTTGTTTCTCTTTCTCTCGTTCTGTCAACATGTCTCCCCCCCCTCTTTCTCTCACGCACACAAATCCACACATATACATACACGCTCAAATTTCACTTATGCGAGACAGATTTTAAAGACTTGACAATTTTAGTATTGAAAATAGAATATGTTTTAGTTGGAGCATAAATTGTTCTCCTTGAATTAAATGCAGAATGACTACGCTCAAATTTAAAACTAATAATCTAAGGAATCAAGTGGCAAAATGGCCGAATAAATAATGGAACAGTCATTGTTTAACTGGGTCGGAAAAAAAGAGTAAAAAAGAAACCGAATGTCAGATAGAAAAACAGATGACAAAAATATCCGAAATGATGTTTGAGACTTTTACTATGAGATCCGATATTTCTATAGCTTTTTAATGTATTTAGATTTTTTCTGGAAGTTTTTATTTCCAGCAAGCTTCCTCCCTCTCTTTTCAAGTCTCTGCTTTTATGTTTAATGTTTCTCTTGTTTTTACGATTTGTTCAAGCGTAACAGATGGTCTCACGAATCCTTGATTCAACACTGAACCAACAAATGCTTCATTATTTCTTAGCGCCACCTACGGGCAAATTCATTCAAGATCCATTATAATGTTGATTTGCTAATTACGAAAACATTTCTCATTAAATTCAGCTCCACAATCGACTTGCTTCACCTTTTGGCATTTCCCGCCTCCTTCAAATTTTATCGAATATCTTTGTGTGTTACGGACGATATTTCTTCAATTTCTCTTAATATATTTCGCTTTTATTTTTGCATTTTAAATTTCTTTTACTCTCTCTCTCTCTCTCTCTCTCTCTCTCTCTCTCTCTTTACTGAAATCACTTTCTCTTTTGACTTTTCTCAAGAATTCTCTTTTGAAATCTACTCATTTTCTGCTTCAACCGCTCGACCATTTTGCATCTCGATTCTTCTAAGATTCTCCATCCATTTTCTCATCTGCTGCTAATCTTTTAAATTTTCAACTCATATTTTGTTCATTTGCCAAACTTCTTTTTTATTCCTTCGCCGATTTGCTTTCTCCTTTTGTTATTTCCACTTTCACCTCGAATCTCGCTAAACACTGTCTCTTATTTGATTCATCTATCTCCCTTGCAAAAACAAAATTTTCACCAGATCTCTTTTGTTTTCATCTTCGTTCTTTTAACCAGTAGCTTGGCCCCTCGCCCACTTTACCATCATTAGTTATTTTTCCCCTCTGATGTTTACGTCTCTTTTGCTATCATTATAAGCCGTTCATTCGTTTATCTCCAAGAAAAACGCCAAACAGTACACATCAACAAATCTGTACAAGAAGAAAAAGATTTGAAAAGAAGAAAAAATATAAAGGTAAATAAACGAGGTACAAAGAATTTAGAAAATACAATAAAATTATGGAAGCAATAATGAAAAGAACTGAATAATAAAAAAGTGACTTTCAAACATACCCTTCCATCTCCTAGCCCCTCGCTTGCACCAACCAGCAAATCTTTGCTAAATAAAAAGAAAAAATGGTATCGAAAACTTGAAGAATTTCATGGGCGAATGGTTCCATTTATTGAAGCAGTGTTTAACAATCTCCACACGGACAGCACACAACATCTGACACAGTTGGCTTCCCAACCATTTGGTTCTTTTTCTCTTCTTTTCGGAAAATTTTGCTGTTTCTCTTTCAATTTTTCTTTTTTGCTGTTATTTTGCCCTTTCATGCAATTTTCATCTTTCTCTTTGCCTTAACTGTCTTATATTTTACTACTCATGACAAACTGGAATAAATAAAACTAAACTTGATAACTACCTACCTACCTACCTACCTAGCTTACATGCATACACGTATTTCTTAAATAGATAAAACCAATTATGACGCCGGAGTTTACATTTTATGAACATTTATATTGTTCTAAACGCCATGTTTTCTAAACAAAAGCCTCATTTTTTATTTCTTTCAAGCATGAAGAACGATTTTCATGAAACAAATATACGTTTGCTTCGAAACTGACATTCTTGAATGGCCTCAGTTGAACGTGAAGGAAGCCATAAAGTGAATTCCCCTGCCTGTTCCACGCATGCGTGCACTGATTTCAAGATGGCTGTTCGCAATATAATTCAAAATCTTCAGGTCCTTTTTTAAAAGAGATTTTAATCAAATTTAAGATTTAAAAATCATAATGCATATTATATTTCAAAGTTTAAATGCAATTGACATACAGATGAATTTATTACGGAACATTTTCAGACTATAATCTTATAAAAGCTTTTTATAATTTTTGTTTTTTTAAGAAAAAAGTTTTGTTTGATTTTGTTTTCATTAAGCAACAAAATTTTCCAAAATGCCATTCATGTACTTTGTTTTAAACTTCTTCTTCTTCTTCTTCTTCTTCTTCTTCTTCTTCTTCTTATTATTATTATTATTATTATTATTATTATTATTTGCTCCTTGAGCGTTTTTCATATCAGTTTTAGCTGATGGTCTTTCATAGGAGTTTGAGTGACAGCAAGTCTCAAGTCTCCAGGATTCTTCTCTGAATTCTGTCCGTTCTCAATAATGTTGTAGTTTGGATGCTCTCCACTCATCCTCTTATTTCCAAGGCCTCCTGTCCCTTTAAAAATTCTTTGGTGACTGTAGCAAAAGCACCAATCACAATTGGTATTATTATCACTTTCATGTTCAATAGTTTTTTCAATTCCTAGCAAGGTCCTGGTACTTATCCTTCTTTTCACTCTCTTTCAGTTTTTTTCTGTGGTCAGCCGAGACAGCAAAGTCCACAATTTACAAGTTCTCTTTTCCCTTTTTGATTATTATAAGGTATTTTTTTGTTAAATATTATAAGGTTTGGTTTTCGGGTCGAGATTAGGTGATCCGTTTGTATGTCAAAGTCCCTTAGGAGTTTATGTGTGTCATTCTGTAGGCCTGATATAGGGTTGTGCATATACCAATTGTTCGTAGGGTCAAATTTCAACTTCTTGCACATCTCCTAGTGGATCACCTTGCCCACCCAGTCGTGTCTAGTCTTATACTCCTTCTGTGCTAATTTGCTATCACCACATAACCTATATTTGCTATTTTGTTGCAGCTTATCTATTCCCGCTTTGATATAATTAGTTCTTATGGCGTTGTCTTGTGCTTCTATTAGGAGAGATTCTGTTTCTCTCAAAAAGTTTCCTTTTTTAGCCACGTCCAGGTTTTCTCGTTTGATATGTTGCTTATTAGTCATGTTTTTCTTCCCATTTTTGTTTTCTAGTAATTGTCATTCTCTTGATCTTCGTGTTGTCAGTATCGTTTCTGCTGGCTGTAATCAGTCCTCCTTCGTGCTTTTCTGTGTAGTCCTCGAGTCGTTGTATCGATGCGTCAACGGTGTCTTCAATGCTGGCAAATCCTCTTCCTCCCTCCTTTCTTGATACATAGAGTCTGCCAACGTCGTCACTGGGATGTAATGCCTTATGCATGGTCATTATTTTCTTGTTCTTTGGTCCATTTGCTTAAGTTATTCTCTGGTCCTCTTCAAAAAGGGTCTCGAATATCTAACGAGGGGTACAGTCCAGGTATTTATTCCTTTGATGGGTTTCTGCTACATAGTTTCGTCTCGAGTTACTTTCAAGTTCTCCTGAGTATTCTTTCTTATTTTTTCTTTCATTTCCACTTGTTTCCAATATGCCCTAGTATTTGTAGGTTTCCTTTTCTCCGAGCGTTCTAATCTTGTCTTGATTTGGTAGTTCCATTCCATCCGTAAGGTGTCGTTTGCCGCGTTTCATGAGCATGGCACATTTTCCTATGCTAAATTCCATCCCTATGTATTGACTGTATATTCTCACTGTGTATGTTAGAGTTTATTATTATTATTATTATTATTATTATTATTATTATTATTATAATTATTATTATTATTATTTTATCTTTTCGAAATCTGGTTACTTTATAATCAATCTACACCAGTTATAAGAGCATCAACTGATATAAGTTGAATCAATTGCGTAGATATACATACATAGTATCCAGTACATTACTTTTAAATGTGGGCAAGATAATGAAAAAAATAATTGTACTTCGTCATTTGACTAACAAAGAAAAAGTGTTCGCTATTGATATTTCAGTCTGATCACATCTATCATGACAGAAAAATGTCTACGGCGCATACTTAATATTTTCAGAATTAAAAGAACAAAAGACTAACTGTACGTCATATAAACCGAAAAATTTAACTAATTGTTTTCTGGCGATAAAAGTGGATTTTAATAAAGAACATGAAAGATGATCAATATTAATAAGTATTTGGCCCACTCCCCGACCGTCACTATTTCTATTTGGCATATTGTTACTATTTTCTAAGCTTTTAATTTTCTTGGTTCAAGTTTCCAGACTTATTTCGTATGGGCACTTTTATTGATAGTACACACATCAAACTCTAGTTCCCTTCAAAGTAATCTCCTCCGGCTGCAATGCACTTGTTGTACCGTTCCAATAACTTCTTCAAGGCCCCATGGAAGTCCTCTTGTGTGAGCATGTCAATGACCTTCGTCACAGCCTCTTTCATCTCCTCAATTGTCTCATAACGACAGCCTGAGCTTAGGAAATAAGCAAAAGTCACAGAGAGCAAGGTCTCGACTATAGGAAGGGTGAGGAACTGTCTTGATGCCCATCTTGGTCAAATAGTCTGTGACAAGGATGGAGTTGTGGACTGGTGCATTGTCCTGGTGGAAATGCCACTGACCCGATTTGAAGAGTGCTGGCCTCTTCCGACAGAATCTCTTCCTGAACTCCCTTAAAACCTCAACATAGTAACCCTAACCCTTTGGCCAATCAACTCTGGCGTATTTACTTCCTTACTCCCCCCACACCTCTCATTATCCCTCACAGACTCCCTGCCTTTCTTGAATCTCTTATGTCCCTCAAAAACTGATACTCGATTCATGCAAGATGGTCCAAAAGCAGTCTGAAGCATTTCATATGTTTCTGTGGCGTTTTTTTCCAAGTTTAAAACAGAATTTTATTGCATATCGTTCTTCTAAAGCGTCCGATTGCATTTTTGAAATTCACCAGCTGTGACAATCAGGCTTTAGTAGGGTGTATACCAATTGCTGCTGTAACTGATCATTTGAAGCTGAAATCATAAAAAATAGGTCAGTCATCTCATATGATGTATAGCAATAAGATACTGAATTTTCAAGAGTCTACGCCAATTTTAAGTGCCTGTACAAAAAAGTCTGGAAACTTATTGAATGCGCCTCGTAGGTTAAAGTTGTTGCTGTTCTTTAATGTTCACCCATTTCAAAACTGAACTGATATATCACTGTTTAACTGTGATCTGACAGAAACCAGTGCTGTCAATATTATTTGACTGTAAGTCGCGTCCGTCTCCATTTTTCCTCTAATTTTCTTGACTTGTTCTTAATAGATTTTTTTTTCGTGCATAAGTTTTCAGTTGGATTCAACAACAAAATAGATTCTGCAATTTTTATTTTCAGTATTATTTATTCTTTACATACTAACTATAGAAATTTATAGAGAAATCATTTTGACAACTTACAGAAGGTAAAATTTTGGGTTTTATCCTTTCTAAAAAGCCGAACCACTCAAGAGATCAAGTGATGTAATCAGAAATATACATATACACTTATATGTATTCTTACTGGGGATAACTAGAATTCCTAATGAGTATAAAGAGTATGTGAGTAAGTAGGATAGTTATAGGAGAGTGGATTTCGCAGGTGATCATGGATTATTTCTGTCAACCATCATAGCATATCAGTACTGAGAACTTTATTTGATAAAATAGCGGGCAATGATACAAGACATAAGGATAAGATCCATTCTAAAATCATGAATGCTAAGAAAAAACAATCAACTTCAACCAAAATTTGAACTTATTTCATCAATTCTTTTTCTACGCAGATAACTACTCTCCATATCACATCACTATGATTACCTTTTCTGGTTTTTGTTATGCCGAATAGAATGATATTCTGTTTACGTGTCAAGAGCAAACAAAAATCATGGTCCTTTTAACTAAGACTAAAATCTTAGAGCAATCTTATCGTTTTGCTGTTTAAATTTACTTTGCAAATTTGTTCGGACAGCCAAAAACAACTCTAATTGTGGTCAAAATAATTCCTGAAAAAATTGATTTCAAACAAATTATTTCCAAATGGTCAATTCTGTCTCTGTTTTATGAAGAAATGTAATCGACTACTATCTTTGATTCAGTAGTAAATAAACGTTAAAAGGAAGAAGAAACATTTGAACACACGAGCCAACAGAGGAAGAAATGTATCAATATTGGTCAGTATGTCTTTAAGTCCTATTAATTTAAAATGCTGAATTTTACAAAATGCTATGCTGTATTTTTGTTTGTAAAATAATGCTTAAACTATGCGTTTTAAATGTAAAGACACGCTTACTCTACTATAAACCCAAATTGATTTTAAAGACTCTCTCTGTCCAAATGTCAGCGAACACGGCAAAATGTTTTTGAATCTCTTCTAAAATATAATTAAAAAAATTCCTAAAGAAAGCCCTAACAGTAGTTTAGAAGAAAAAGTAAAAGCCAAAAAAAAAAAAAAAAAACATTCGTAAAAGCTCTATAATTCTTGAAGCCTACTAGGTTCCCAACGGTAGTATAGAGAAAAAAAACAAACTAAAAAGCCTAGGAAAATGTCCCAATACCGCCAAAAAATAAAATAAAATAAATTCAGTACCAGTGAAAGTCTGACGAAAGTACCTTGATCTTGGACTTTAACTAAGTTAAAACTTAAAAAAAAAACTTAAATCAAAATTACCCCCCCTTTTTTTAAAATTTATACGTACACATGGGAAGCAGCATGATGTACGTAAAGGTATTTGAATAAACCAATGGGCGACCAAACTCAATATCTAAACGGGCCCTGGACATGAGTTTGACGACTTTACGCTCAGGATCGTTAGTTCGATCGGGGAACTACTGCTGCTCCTCTATAAGAGTGGCTTCTATAGAAGAGAATAAAACAGCCATCGAAAGATAACCATGACCCACACTCAAACCGCATACACTAACCGCATCGCTCTTCGCGCGGGTAAAAAAGCGGCGCGTCCTGCTGAGGTTGGAGCCCTGGCCTCAGTGTTCGAAAAATCAGCTACAGAGCTCAAACAATCAAAACTACTAAAATGCAAGCAAACACTACAAATAGCCACATTTAACGTAAGAACCTTAAATAGAATAGGACAACTACCAGAGCTAATCGCATCGGCCGAAGAACATAAGATTGACATAATATGCATACAAGAACACAGATACACGCACACCGAAGATATCAAATATCACGAAACTGGCAATGGGTGGTCGCTCGTCACTGTATCCGCATGGAAAAACTCTGTCAACGCCGCAGTAGGAGGGGTAGGATTACTTATAGGACCAAGAGCATTAAAAACGCTTAATAGCGTTGAGAAAATACAACCTAGAATGATGGCAGCTACTTTTAACGGCAACCCCAGAGCAACAATCATCTCATGCTACAGCCCCACCAATGTTAGTGAAGAAACTGAACTAGTCACCTTCTACGATGAGTTATCCACATTAGTGCGTAGCATTCCGAAACACAACATGTTAGTCATTGGCGGAGACATGAATGCCCAAATCGGGAAAAACAGAAACAACAAATACAGCCTCCACAACACGTCAAATAGGAATGGGCAACATCTAACAGATTTCATGATAGAAAATAGATTAGCATGCCTCAATACAAACGACTAAAAAAGGAAGGGCAAACTATGGACATACACGTACGCAAATAATACTAAAGCTCAGATAGACTACGTCCTTATAAACAAGAAATAGAAAAATAGTGCAATGAATTGCGAGGCATACTCCTCTTTTGAGGGTGTGTCCACCGATCACCGAATAGTCACGGCAAAAATACGGTTAAGCCTACGAAAAAACGCCAACGAATAGCTACCACCAAACACTATGACTAGGCCCTATTGAACAACAGAGATATAAGAGATAAATACGTATTAGAATTAAGAAACAGATTCGAAACACTACAAGAAAAGACGGACAAAAGTACACCAAACGACGAATATGAAAATTTCGTCAATGCACACTTCGAGGCAGCAGCAAAATACATTCCAACAAAAATTAAAACTAAATATAGAGTCCCATGTGAAACTTTAGCGGTGAGAGAAAAACGTGCACTAGTGAAAACAGCCTCCAAAAACTATCGAAAAAACCCAACAAACACAAATGCCTTAAAACTAAAAACGGCACAATATCAATTAGCAGGCATATATATAAAGGAACAGACAGAATACATTCAAAATCAGATAGATAAGATTAGAGACTCGGTGGAAGATAGACAATCTAGAATAGCCTGGCAAACAATAAACGAAGTGAGCAGAAGAAAGAACACAGCCAAAGCAAAACTTAAAACAGCAAACCAACAAGAAAGAATAAAATTGTGGAAAAAGCACTTCGAAAACTTACTTGGAAACCCACCAAAAATAACACATGAACCAATCACCAGAATAATTAGCAAACAATTAGACATTAAACTAGGACCGTTCACACAAGAAGAACTCGACTCGGTTCTCAGAAAAGTTAAAAATAGGAAAGCTGCAGGGCTGGACGAAATTCCCCCGGAAGTATGGAAGACCAGACAATTCGATGACATACTGCTCCGACACTGCAACGCAGTATACAATCAAAATCCGATAGATAGATGGATGAAAGGATGCATACTCACCTTCCCTAAAAAGGGGGACCTCGGATTAGCCAAAAACTACCGAGGCATAACACTTACATCCATAGCAGCCAAAATCTGCAATGCCCTACTACGAAACCGCATAGAACCCGAAATCGACAACATAATTAGAAAAAACCAAAATGGCTTCCGAAGAAATAGATCCACGACCTCACAAATATTAACCATCCGTAGAATCCTTGAAGGTGTACGGGCAAAAAACCTACAAGCGATATTAATTTTTGTTGACTTTACCAAGGCTTTCGATTCCATTCACAGAAGAAAGATGGAACAAATCCTACTAGCGTACGGCATACCTAAAGAAACCGTAGCGGCAATAACGATTCTCTATAGAAACACTAAAGTAAAAGTACGATCACCAGATGGACACACAGAATACTTCGACATTGTAGCAGGAGTACTACAAGGGGATACGCTGGCTCCGTACCTCTTTATCATTTGTCTAGACTACGTACTTAGAACATCGATTGACAAAATCAAAGAGAATGGCTTCGAACTGACGAAGAAAAGAAGCAGAAGGTACCCCGCAACAACAATTACCGACGCCGACTACGCCGATGACATAGCGATACTGGCAAATATACCCGACCAAGCCAAAACACTACTACATAGTTTGGAACGAGCAGCAGCAAACATAGGCCTCTATGTTAATGCACACAAAACGGAATATATGTGCTATAATCAAACGGGGGACATCTCCACTCTAGAAGGAACCCCTCTTAAACTAGTAGACAAATTCACTTACCTATGAAGCAGCGTCGAATCAACCGAAAAGGACATCAAAACGAGGTTAGCGAAAGCGTGGACAGCTATCAATAGGCTATCGATTATCTGGAAATCAGACCTAACCGATAAAATGAAACGCAGTTTCTTCCAGGCAGCGGTCACATCGATACTGCTATATGGCTGCACTACATGGACGCTAACAAAACGGCTGGAGAAGAAGCTAGACGGCAATTACACAAGAATGCTCCGTGCAATCTTAAACAAGTCCTGGCAGCATCCCCACAAGACAACAACCGTACGGCCACCTGCCCCCTATCACGAAAACTATTCAAGTTAGACGAGCCAGACATGCAGGACACTGCTGGAGAAGCAGGGACGAACTCATAAGAGATGTACTCTTATGGACCCCCACACATGGCCGTGCAAAAGCAGGACGACCAGCACGAACATACATTCAGCAGCTCTGTGAGGATACGGGATGTTGTCCTGAAGACCTACCTAGGGCGATGAACAATAGGGAGGAGTGGCGAGAGAGGGTCAGGGATATCCGTGCTACCAGCGCGATATGATGATGATGATGATGATGACTATCTTTGAGATATTAGAAATTATTACTTTTCATAGTCTGTCACTTTTAACTTATACACACACACACACACACACACATATATATATCTATAATTTAGAATAGTATACATATATATATATATATATATATATATATATATATATATATATATATATATATAATTTAGAATAGACACAAAGTAAATGGGAGCTTTGTGATTCTCAGCTTTTCACCTCTGCGATTTTCAGACCAAGCACTGTTGACTCTATATCTATACAATCCTAACTTAAATATACATGTTTTATCACAGATTTTGAGCACTCCTTATTTATAAATAGAGTAAACTTCATTATATATATATATATATATATATATATATATATATATATATATATACGTCGTAAGGAATTATGAGATTAATTAAGTTTATTTTACATTTTTTAAATTGATTTAAAAAAATAGGATTCTATTACTTATCAAAAGAAAAAGTGACCAGTATTTTTATTTCATAGATATTCATTTTATTTACAACTGAAAGCATATATTTTTTTTAAAATCTATAGAAGCAGTTTAAATAATGTCTTTAAAGGATGACAAGTTTTCTGCAATGATTGATTTTTATTCGTTCCCTCAACCAGTTTGAAAATCAAAATATGAAAAAGTAAAAAAAATGAAAAAGTAAAATAAAGAAAATACATAAATAAATAAAAATAAAAAGTAATAAAAAGTTGATTTATCTTCAAAGAAATAGCCTGGTTTTATTAAAGGAGGTATCGGTTTTAAATACATGAATAAAGTTGAAAAAAAAACTTTGAATATTAGAAATGTCTTGAATTTAACATGAAGTAAATAAACAAATAAATAAATGAATAATAATAATAATAACAATAATAATAATAATAATTATTATTATTATTATCATTATTATTATTATTATTATGTTTTTCATTTGATAACATTATTATTTATGCTTTATTATTACTTAGTGAATTTACTATCATTCCATAAATTCAATCATTTTAATTAATTTATTAATTAAACATTGTATCACAGAAAAAGCCATCGACGCGCATTCTTGACTATGCTGATCTGATGGAAGAAATGAAAATTTTTAGAAATCTTTTTAGTTTCAGAAACTTGAAAGAAAATTCAAACGAAGATTGATGACGCGAAAAAAAGTCCCAACGCAAATCAGTTTTGTCTTTGTGTTGTTTGTTATTTCAAAGAGATTATGCCTTACATAGGCCGAAAATTCGTCATAAAAAAATCAATTTAACTTAACAAATTCAAGATTTTCAAATATAATTCGCATACGTTTTATCATTTGACTGAAAACCTTTTTGATAAAACTGCATGGAAGATTTAACGGCCACATTCGCACATTTCACTTCCTAATAACGTTTGAATGAGATTATTTAATATTTTATTATCCGGCTTTGCCCCTTTCTATTATCTTTCACTGCCTTTTGTTGTTTTTTGATGTGCTTTATCTATGAGTCTATTTCCTTGTCTACTCTTTGAGTTGGGCGTCTTTTTTTAGTTTAATGTAAGTTGTTTTTTTTTAATGATTGTATCGAAGAGTTATGAATCTCTGTGATGTATTCCGTGAGACAAGGCAGCGAGGAACTGTCGAATTGGAAGCAATCTTCACATTATTTGTATTTATTCTTCATAAGACCAAAGCACGTACGCTGCTGAAGTTGGCTTAGAAGTGTGTGTATGTGTGCTTGTGTGGGTGTTTTTGTGTGTATGTGTTGCTCACCCGTGTGTACAAACAGAGAGAGAGAGAGAGAGAGAGAGAGAGAGAGAGAGAGAGAGAGAGAGAGAGAGAGAGAGAGAGAGAGAGGATAACTGTTTAAAAACGGGTTCAGTGATTGGAAGCGTCAGTTTAAGAAAGGTGAAAGGAAGTAAAAAATAAAAAATCTGATAATTTATCATAGTAAACTTCTTGCGCCTTTGGTCAGCCGAGCAGCGATTTCATTCCCCAAAAGAGACAATAGACCGAAAAGTCAAATAACGAGAAAATATAGAATTAAAAATGAGGAAATGAAGAGAATTCATCGAAGGACGTAGCACCAATCAATTTAAGACTTTTTCAGAAGCATATATGAATACAAACAAAAGACTATATTTCAATCAACAGACTTCTTCTTCTTCTTCTTCTTCTTCTTCTTCTTCTTCTAGTCGGAGAGAAATAACATGTAGACGTTTATTTCTTATTGCCGTACAACCTTCGTCTTTTACTCTTTAATACATTGCGCTTGGAAGAAAATAGAATTTTCCTCTTTTTTTCTCTGTTCCTCCTTATTTCATTTTAGTCTTCAATTTTAAGATCGCAATAACCCATTGTTAGAGAGAACAAGAGAAAGTGAGAAAAACAATTTAATGTTATTGAAATCTTGAATTATTGAATTTTTTATGATCTTCTTCCATGATTTTGTGCTGCCTTAAACGAGATCGTTTCTCGGTGGTTTGATTCGGCTGTCAAGGCGAATATGTCAGAAATAGCTGCATGCGAGAAACTTGAAAGTTCTTCATGAAATCAGAAATTATATTAAGAATACTTTCTTTTCGGGAAGAAACTAAAAAGCAAAGGGCTGGCCTCTAAGTTTTGCTTTCAAATTAAACACTTAATAATCAAATAATCAATTGCTTAATAAACGACATGAATCAATTATTGTTTATTCTTGTAAATTCGCTGTTCAACGTCAGATCTGCAAACGTCTAACACCAATAATGCTGCTGCGAATTCAGTAGCAAATAGGTGTTTTAGTACGGGAAGGAACGAATTCATGTCTTTTCCAAAAGTATTTAAAGAATAAAATAAACTAGTCTGCTCTGCTTTTTACCCATATCTGTTAGTCGAGGGAACGGAGGGATTTCCAAATGAAATGTACATAAAATTCTCATTCCGAATTTAAACTTGGATCACCGGTTCCATTTTCTGTGCTGTTAATCGTTACTCATTGAATCAGCATTAAAGTCAGGGTAAATATCTACGGCAAATTTACATCGCGTTTTAGTCGTATGGAATGAAAGGGCCAAAAGAAATGTATGTTTATTTATTTGTATATATATATATATATATAATTAACCTATAAGACTCTGACAGTGTGAAAAAACCCCAGATTATACAATTTATAAAAATCATATAAACTGATATCTGGGAAAAATTCAATAAAAAAAAAGAAAAGACTAACGGCACTCGTACCATTTGAAAATAATCAAATAGTGCTGTGATGCCAAGCCAAAAGAAAAAACACGGGCAGAATCAACTAAGCTAAACGTAAAAAGTGCTCGATACACTAAGGAGAGTGAATTTAAAATAGTAAAGCCTACAAAGGCATATATATATATATATATATATATATATATATATATATATATATATATATATATATATATATATATATATATATATATATATATACAAGTGTTTATGTGCGTATTATCTCTCGTTTACTTTCTAACTCACCTCAACCTGGCTGACAAAGATACATACTTCTAAATGCACACACACACACACACACACACACACACACACACACACACACACACACACACACATATATATATATATATATATATATATATATATTGTTACCTGATTCTGTAAGAAACTGTCTCTCTTGTTTAATCTCAACAGTAATGTATATCCTTCTGTCGATCAACCATTACCCGAATGCTGCTAAAAAGTCGTGAAGGGATATTAATTTAGGATTTCACTAAATTACTAGCTGGTCAATTTCTCCTATTCCACAGGAAAATTTGAGCGTTATTTTAAATAGTATATCATTCTGTAAATTACTCTAAATCATCAATTTTCTTTTCAGAATTTTAATTTTAAACTTCTTCATTTTTAATAATTTTTTATATGCCCAATCCCATTTTACTTTGGAAGGAAAGGAATAACACTAATTAATTATCTTTTTTTTTTTTACAAAGGAAATTCAATAGGAGAAGCCAAGAGCATGGCACCACGATGATCTTGATCATGTGAACACCAATCAACACTAAGTTTTTACAATCAAATGAAATCATTCAGGGAATGACTTCATTTATTTTGCCGCATCAAATTCCTTGTGACAGAAAATTCGGACAGATGAGAAAATTTGAATTAGATTTTTATGAAATGACGAAGATGATCACAGGTGAATTTGAACTCATCCTTTGAAGCCTTTCAAGATGCGAGAATGGGAAAACAGAAAATTTGAAGAATATTAAAACTATCCAAGCAACGGCAATGTGATACATATTGAATTAGCACGGATCAACAACATCAAAAACGTCGGTGAGATTTGAGTTGACATCTTTGATTATTTGGTGTCATTTGTTAATTTCACAACTTGAACTATTGTTATTTTTAAGTCTGTATTTATTTTAGTACTTCCTTGTATCTATCCTGAAATACTTTGAATTGGAAGGCAACGATTTCCTTCAATTGAATTAAATTTTTGTTGTACTATCCAAAAGAGTGACTGTATTTTTTTTTCTTTTATTTGATGTTACCTTTAACTCTAGAACTGTGTAGTTTTAATAATTAATTATTAATAATTGATAAGGAAAGAGAACTTAAAAAAGAAAACTTACAGAACTGTTATTCTTGTTTCACAACTGAAATACAAACGCCTTATCAGTCATATTAATTACTTCAATTTAAATGTTTCTACACATTTCCACAAAGAAATACAGTCAAATGAAAATCCAAGAAACAAATTTTTTAAAAGTCTATCAAAAATAGGACCGATAAATATTTTTTACACATAAGTATATTTATTCATTTATCATTGTTACGTTTTAAATTACAGTCTCTATCGAGTCCTCTAAGTAAAAAATATAACAAAAAATTGAGATGATTTTTTTCAAAAATATGTTATCAATTAAACAATTTTAAAGGAATTTCTATAAAAAAAATATAGCGTTCTAAAGAACATAGACAATATTTGTTTTTTTTATTTACATGAACAGAATCTGACAATGTTTTTTTTCAAAGAAAGTTATCCATTTGGATAGATTTTAAATTAAAAAGAATTCTTTTAACAAAATTAATTTCTCCGGTGAATTATCTTTAAATGAGTTTCGATTTATATAAGTAAAATAAATCAAGTGAGGGTAAAATAGTATAAAAAGAAAAGTTTCCAACCGACATTTGAAATTTGGATTTAAAAAAAAATGTCCTTTACTAAACACGAATTGAAATAACCGGTTTTGGGAAGGAAAAAATGATTTCCAAAAATCCATTTAAAGAAATATTTATTGTGTAAGACTTTTGGAAACTTTTTCCCTCAAGTTTTCACATTTTGAGAGGAATATTAAACTAATACTTTAATATATCACTTCCAAAAGTAAGTTATTTATAATTGTCACGAATAAAATTCAGATATAGAGATTAAAAATATCCAACTCATCAAGTTTTGTGTACTTAGGCAGCAGTCTTTCTTTAAAAGAAATTTGAGTAAAAATGATTGACAAATGAAAAAAGTATTTCATCTTATCAAGTATGATGATTACATTCATTTAGGTAATGATATATGATTGAGATATTTCATCTACTAAAAATTTGGTATGTCCCCTCGTGCACAAGGCAGCCCGCTCAAGATTCTTTTTGAATCAATTTCGTAGATTAATTTAGACTTTTGTTCCTGAATAGATACATTTTATGTACGTTCTATATAGATAAGACCTTTTGATCAATTTTACTCCAAAACGTTTCGGGACATCATCAATCTGTAAGTGGAGGTCGCTTCTGTGTATACCTTTTTTAATCGCTTTCTGTACAAATGATATCTTTCTGATTGATTTTACATAAAAACATTTCGGTAGTAAGGGGCTCTACTTCAGATGCGAATTTCATTTGCTTTTTAGACAAATTACAATTTCTTGGTCAATTTAAGCCAAAATACTCCTGGAGTTATGCCTCCTTCCATAAATACATTTAAAACACTTGAGTCCACTTTACATCAAGATTGACCCATTATCCTTGGCGTCTAGAGGTTATAAGCAATGAAACAAAGGATGAGAATTATATGTTTGAAGTACCGAAAATATTAATAAAATACCACAATTACTTGATATTTGGCAGATTTTTAAAAATTTGAGTGATTTTTTGGCCGAAAATTTTCTATTGTAAATTATTATTTTACCTTACACCATGCAAATTTTTCACACCAGCTTTAAGTGGTTGTTTTTTTCCTGAAGCCTGAGTGACTGCACGTTTCCTCAGGCCTCCAAGACTCTTCTAAGTATTTTAGCCAATTTTAGCCTGTCCATCCAACTTCTTGGGGATTGTTGAAAGGGCTCCACCCACGATTGATATCACTTTCATATCGCGCTACTTTTTCAGTTCTCTGGCAAGATCTAGGTATTTGTTTAGTTTTTCGTCTTCCTCCCCTTTCACTCTGTGGTCTGCTGGCACGGGATAGTCCATTAGATGACAAGTTCTCTTCTTGTTGATTAAAACAAGGTCTGGTCATTTGCTCTGGTGGGGGTGATCCGTTTGTAGCTTAAAGTGCTTGAGAATTTCGTGCGTTGCATTTTTAAGGACAGATTCTTGTTTGAATTTCTTCTTCTTCTTCTTCTTCTTCTTCTTCTTCTTCTTCTTCTTCTTCTTCTTCTTCTTATTATTATTATTATTATTATTATTATTATTATTATTATTATTATTATTATTCAGAGTTTTTCATATCAGCGTTAGCTGACGGTCTATCACTGGAGTTTGATTTACAGGAAGTCTCCTCAAGTCTCCGGGACTCTTCTCAGTATTCTGGCCGTTCTCAATAATATAGTAGTTTGGATGGTCTCCACTCGTCCGTCAACCTCCAAGTCCTCCAGTCCCTTTAGTAATCCTTTAGTTACTGTTTCAAACGCACCAATCACAATTGGTATAATTGTCACCTTCATGTTCCATAGTTTTTTTCAATTACCTAGATAGGTCGAGGTACTTATCCTTCTTTTCACTTTCTTCCAATTTTATTCTGTGGTCAGCTGGGACAGCAAAGTCGACAATTTTACAAATTCTTTTTTTTGTTGTTGATTATTATTATTAGGTCTGGTCTTCTGGCCGAGATTAGGTGATCCGTGTGTATGTCAAAGTCCCATAGGAGTTTATGTGTCATTTTCTTGGACAGGTGCTGGGTTGTGTATATACCATTTATTGGTGTGGTCAAATTTAAATTTCTTGCACATCTCCTAGTGGATCACCTTGCCCACCCAGTCGTGTCTAGTCTTATATTCCTTCTGTGCTAATTTGCTGCTTTCGTTTATTATGTGTGTGATGGTTTCGTCTTTGTCACCACATAGTCTACACTTGTTATTTTGCTGAGTCTTATCTATTCTGGCTTTGATATGATTGGTTCTTATGGCGTTGTTTTGTGCTATGAGGAGTGATTCTGTTTCTCTCTTACAGTTTCCTTTTCTTGGCCACGTCCCAGTTTTCTGGTGTGATGTGGTGTTTGTAAGTCGTTTAAAGCGACTGTAGAGTTGTTTTTCTTCCTATTTTTGTTTCCTAGTTATTGTCATTCTGTCATCTATCGTGTTGTCAATATCGTTTCTAATGGCTGTAATCAGTCCTCCTTCGTGTTTTTCTATGTAGTCCTCGAGTCGTTGCATCGATGCGTCAACGCTGCCTTCGATGCTATTATGTCCTCTTCCTCCCTTCTTTTCCAGATACATATAGTCTGTGTATGTTGTCTCTGGGATGTAATGCATTTTGCATGGTTATTATTATTATTATTATTATTATTATTATTATATACTCTTTTAGAGTTTGATTATTATTATTATTATTATTATTAAAAAAAAATTTTTCTACCATTTTCCCTGAAATATTGCAGGTTCTAATAGGACACAATTAATTTTACATCGTAATTTTCTTGCTAATGACACACAGTATATGACAATTAGATCTTATTGAAGTTTAAGGGTTAATTTTTTCATATGTGTCGATTTTCCCGCTGAAAGTGCCTGGAAATATATTCAAAAGGGTGAAAGAAAGTTTTTCGAAATATGCGGTTAAAAGTTTTGTAATGTTGAGTTGTACGGGTAATTTCTGTCTCAGCGAAGAAAATGTGACTAATTTTAATTGTTTATAAAGATTTCTATGAGAGCTAGGGAAAAAGTTTCAAAAGCGGATCCTGATTAGACAGAAAATGTATTTTTATTTTAAGTCATTTAAAAAAATTATTGCCACTTGAAACTGTCTTCTTGATCCTTATCATTAACCAAAACTGAATAAATACTGGCACTACATCTGATTACCTTTGAACGAGTAACCATCTCTCCATTTTTTTTTTTTTTTTTTTTTTCTTGATCGAATATATTTCATTTATTATTTTTGGAGTGTAACTGTCTGAAAATGGTTAATCTCTTCTTATCCTGAAACATCTTAAAGACACTGGACTTTGATGAAATTAAGTTTCGTTCTTTACATCATCTAAGACTTTTTCCATTAACCAACCAATTTGGTTACGTGGCAAGAAAAAATAAATAAAAAATAATTAAAAAAAGACGCCTTTCCATATATGATGAATTATTATTAGTTGTTTTTATTTCGGCCATTCTACCGGTAATAAATTAGTTTCGTTTAGCTAATAAACGCTTTAAGCCGTCACGTTAAGCCAGCAAAAATCTCGTTATCATTGATATACCTCTGTAGATTATTGAACAAGTAATTTTACTCAGCGAATCGCTAATAACAGTCCGTTTGGTGTAATGTTTCAGTGTATAGTGTGGTTGAGTACGTTTGTCTGGCGAAAGCAGCCGCGTCTGGACGAGAATGAAACTGATACAAATTACAAACAGCAAGAGGCCGCTCCTCTTCATCAACCAAAACGAGGGAGGGCTGAGGAGAGGCCGCTCCTTATGAGGCTATCAAGCAGAAAGCGAGGGGGAGAGAGAAGTCACTAAGAAACTGTCATTTAAGCGACACCAGTTCGAAAGGAAAAAATCCCAGCTGTGCAATTTCCTTCTTCCTTTGTATCTCTCCTTCTCATCCCTCCACCCTTTCTTTTCTGGTAAAGAAAAAAAGAGAAGTAAAAGAAGAAAAATAGAGAGAGAGAGAGAAGGAGAGGGAAATATAGAAAGAAGACAACAATAGAGGGAAATGTAAGAAGAGGTTTTTTTTTATCATTGATAAAGTGCGTGTGGTCGGGATTGTAATCTATTTTTTTTGCCCTTTTTCTTTACTTTTCTTTTTCTTTTTTTACTAGAACCAACCTTCAACATTTACTTTGAAGGCTGACGTCTTCGCTAAGCAAACGTACACGCGTCTGCGTATGTATCTGCGCGCTAATATATATATATATATATATATATATATATATATATATATATATATATATATGTGTGTGTGTGTGTGTGTGTGTGTGTGTGTGTGTGTGCGTGCGTGCGTGCATGTAAGTTGTATTCGTTTGATGCAAAATATCAAGATTAGATGTTATTGTTTTGTGAGTGTTTATAAGTAAAATGAAATCGATAATTAATCAAGTCACTAAAATAGAGTTTGTAAGAGGCGAGTGTCAAAAATTCAGTTGGACTTTTCTTGTTTTAAGATAAATATTTACCTATTTCCTTTGTTCATTTCACACATTCACGAATGCATATTTATTAACATAGGTCAATATTGGAATATATACTTTCATATACACATAACGCAGTACAAAAATATAAATAAATAGATAAATGAATAAATAAATAAATAAAACAAAAAACAAAGCAAAACAACAAAAACAAAACAAAACAAAACATACATACAAAAATACATATACATGCTTAACGCATGTTAAGATAGACATATATACCTACATACAGAATTCACAGATATATCATGTAGACACATGACCAATACACACGCTTGTGCGTGTGTCTCTATATGTGTATCTTCCTACAAAGAAATTTGTTATTTACTAATCATTTTTAAATGGATACATAAAATCAATATAATCCGATATTCAAAATGATTTCAATTGCTTTTAATTGATGGTTTAGATGACAGAAAAGAGAAGACAAAAAACGACATGACGTTCCAACTGTTCAGTTGACGTTAACCCTAACTTCTCTGCTAGCATCGAAAAAACAAAATTATTTATCCACTTTTTTTTCTGAGTTTTTTAAAAATTTTATTCACAACTCCCACCGCTTTAAATAAAACAGAGTAAAAATTAAAACAAAATGATTTAAATTAATAAAAAGTAAAAGATAAATGCAACAATTATTTTGATGCTAAAAAGTGTTCATTTTTTTTCGGCTTCAATTAGAAAAATATTTTTAATGCAGTCATTTTTGTAGAAACGAATTTTTTTCATAATAATTTTTCATGCTACTTTCACCTGATTTGATTCAATAGTTACAACGGAATCTGCAGAGTCCACTTGGCCCTTATGCGTTTGGGAAAGGCATGAACTCACTTATTTCTGCAGTTATGATTAATCAGCAGAGTTGTTGAAGCTCTTTAGTTTTATAAAAAACAACCCATCATTATTGATTCATAATAGATTAAGTCGATGATCGTTGTGTTGCTAATATATAACCTAGTACAACTTGTCGCATGTTACTTTGAGTGGAAATGGTCAATGGCAAATAATTAGGATTTCCATAAGATAGGCAATAAAGATAAATACACTGCATGGAGTCCAAATGATCTCTTAGGTAATGAGAAATATCTATCCATCACCTGGATGTTTATTTCTTTGATGTTATGGTTGAGGATATTTTGATATTCATTTAGCTTAATATGGCTCATAGTATGTGGGATTCTTGTTTATACGTCTATAGGAAAACAACTTCCACCAATTTTAAAAGAAATTTCTGAAATAACAATTTTGAAAAGTAAGAGTCAAGAAATACGTATCCCATCCTTTTGAATGCAATCCAAAAATGAATTTCATGTAATTTGTGGAATCAACAATATAGTCTGAGTCTGTGAGTTTACGAGACGATTTGCAACATTTGAAAACAAAAGTAGTTTTACATTTATTACAGTTTCGGCGAATGGTTTATCCAAGTGTTCATTCAACCCCCCCCCCACTCTCTCTCTTTCTTCTCTAAAAACCGTCAATGTTGGCAGTTACTGGTTGGGCTGGTAATACAGTTAAGAGAGAATTGTTAGCCAAATCACTCTCTTTTCTATCAACTATTATGTTATACCGAGAAGATATTTTACTCAGTATATCTGATATTGTAACCGGTCATAAGGATGTCGATCACACCTTTGACAATTATATTGGAGCTAAGTGAACAGAAGCATCATTAGCCAAAATTCATACACGGTTCGTCGATATTGTACCAATAACAGTTCCACTACCTCGCACCTTCAAAGCTTACAAACGATCAAATACTTTGTTTTTTGGAAAAGTTTCTCATCAAACAAGAACACGAGAAGAAGTAATATTAATGTAATTCCACAATTTATGGTTTTTATTTTGTGTCTTTGTGGATAATTATTGCTGGCGAGTTATTAACTATTTAAATTCAGAAAGGATCTTTGTTTTTCCGTGCCATTTCCCGAATCAATTTCGATCGGACTTAAACCTTAGTAAAGGGTCATTTCATTAATTAGATCTTTAACGATTTCAGTTTCCACTCTGAATTTTCTTGTTTTCACTGTCACTCAAAGGAACCAATCAACTTTTCAAGTAAAAATGCCAACATAAACCAAACAGACAATCCAGTCAAGTATTTTGCTCTAAACATATGCAACACGATTAACATTCTCCACCAGAAAGGCGCTAATCAATGAAATCTAATTAAAACAACGAAATGGTTCAGGGAATATTTTGCATTTTTTTAATAAGTTTTTTAGGCAATAAAAATTGACTGTAAAGATGATTAAATTCAGGGCGATTTGTTTGAAAAACAGTATTATATCGTTTTCCAAGCAAGATACACCTCTCCACACACATAGAAATACGCCCAGTAGAAAATTAACCCCCCCCATAAAAAAAATCTATGATATAACTCTCACAGTGTTTTGTGCCAGAAAAGTAAAGTTAACTAAAATGCCTCCAACCGGTGTTCAAATCGCGGTAAGGTTAACTTTTAAATTTAAGCAGATGTATACTTCAGAAACTGTAAACTTTTTCCATAGGACCGACTTGATTTATATTCTTATAAAATTCTAATAAAAACATTGACATTTAATTCAATTTCTTCATTGATTTATATCTTTCACTTATTTCAGATCTGAAGATATTTGGAGATTTCTTTCGACAGTATAATGAAGTGCTTTGAAAATGTGCAATCTAAATTATGGCCTTCGTATGAACTTGAATATCGACCTCTAACTCCGATGGAAAATATGCAACGAGCTAAACCAATTGGATGGCTTAAACAGCAGCAACATCACTAGACATATCCAAATTATAAGCAGAAATAGACGAACAAAGAAACCAACACAATAACATTGGGGGATGTACCTGTGGTGTAGTTGCTAACGTGCTGGACCTCGAAATAACTGGAGACGAGTTCGAACTCTAGTCACGCTATTACTTTAACTTTCGGACTAATACATTTTGGAAAGATATAAACTTCCTTATCCCCACCAGCTATGGGTTAAATAGTACCACTACAGCCTTTCAAGGATGGCTTTGGCATTAAATAACCCACGAATGTTAATATGCCATTAGATAAAGAAACTGAACAATTAAAATATATCTTATTAGTTTTCTTCTCATATTTATCTACGAACCTTCTGATTAATATACTGATTGAAGGACATATATCCAAAACACAAATTAACCTACAATTCACAGATTTCATCATGATCTTGTTTAAAGCGGAAATATTCAATAAAAAAAGGAAATTTTTGGATAAAATTAGAATAATCATTTTTAAATTTTTGGATAAATCATATTTTAATTGCTAGTTTGTTTATTTGTTTGTTTAATTTTGTTCTGATTTTACAGTCTCTTCTAGCTTTCCCCAGGGGAATTCATACATTCCTCGTCTGGTTCTTCATGTTTTGTAGATTATTGTAATCTGTCCGTGACGAAGACCAGAGATAAAACCAACCAAAGCTTTGATTGATTGATTAATTTTACGGTTGTTTTATGCTTAGAAGTTAGAGAATAGCGTTGATTGGACGTTCATATTTATATACGCTCCAATCAAATACGAATAATTTTCCAAATTATTTGAACCATTAATGGAACCCTAATAAGTACTACCACACTGGGTCAAAGTGGACCTGAGAGTAATGGCAATAAAGAGGTAATCCGCACCACCTCAATGTAGGGAATACAGCCAGCGTGTTCTAAGCCCCAACTACAGGTCTTGTGAAAGCAAAAATAAGTGTAAAAATTGATTTTAATTCATCTTGAAATTTCCAGTTAAAAGTTGTAACAAGTTTAGCCTAGAGAATTTTTTTTGATATACATCAAAAGTTGTTTATCATTTTAGCCCAAAAATTTCAAATCCTCCATAGTAAAATAAAGTAAAATAAAGGTGTCGAGAAGCAACAGAAAGCGAAAAGAGAAACTGAAGTTCGATTGTTGTTGATGAGATTATTGTTCAATAATCACTTTTTTATCAACTTTTTAAATTCGGATATAAAATGATCTGTTTCACAACATTTGAAAAGAATATGCAATTCGTTTGATTCGTTTAATATCAGGATGTTTTGTGCAATTTGGTATCCCAAAATCAACGACAATTACGATTACAATAATGAAGCTGGATTATGGACTGTCTCAAAAGGCACAAAGTATTTGACGAAATCATAAAGTTCATCGAGAAAACCATGGAAAATTGGAGCATGGAATTGACAGCTGAAGGTAAAAGTTTTGCTGAGGTGAAAATCCTGAGAGGTATCTTTCAATAGCACCATTACTATTTGTGATAACGATGATGCCACTCGATCCCATACTTAGTAATTGCACAGGCGGATACAAACTTACTAAATCACAAGAAAAGATCAACTGCCTAAAGTACATGGACGATATCAAACTGTTTGCCGAAAGGGAAAAATGATTGGAAACCCTAATACAGAAAGTGATAATATACTGTCGGGACATAGGGATGGAATTTGGCATAGAAAAATGCACCATGCTAATAATGAGAAGCAGAAAACGACACATGGTGAAAGGAACAGAACTACTAAATAAAGAAAAACTTGAATGCTCCGAGAAAAGGAAACCTTCAAATAGTTGGGAATATTGGAAGCTGACACCATTAAACAAATGGAGATGAAAGAAAAAAATCTTAAAAGAGTATCACAGGCGAACGAAGAATCTACTGGAAATCAAACTCTATTGCAGAAATCTCATCAAAGTTATAAACGCCTGGGCTGTCTTCCTTGTAAGACAATTGGGACCATTCTTGAAGTGGACATCTCACACAAGAAGACTTTAACATGGCTAAGAAAGGGAAATCTTTTGAGAGAAACTGAATCTTTTCTGATTGTAGCACAGGACCACGCCGCAAAGACTAACTCTGTCAAAGAAAATATAGACAAGATGCAAAAAATAGCCGATTGAGATTATGCGGTGATAGAGATGAAACCATCAATCACATAATAAACGAATGCAGTAAATTAGCACAAAAAGAGTATAAGACTAGACACAATTGGGCGAAGAAGATTATCAACTGGGAACTATGCAAAACAAATGATGTATGCACAACCTAGAACCCGTCCTGGAAAATAAGACCCACAAAATTCTTTGGGATTTTGAGATACAAACGGATCACCTAATCTTGGCCAGACGACCAGATCTAATCATAGTCAACTAAAAAAAGAGAACCTGTCAATAGTGGACTTTGCTGTTCCTGCTGACTATAGGGTTAAACTGAAAGAAATTGAAAAAAGAGTACCGAGACCTTGCTAGAGAACTGAAAAAAAAATCTGTGAAACATTAAAGTGACAGTAATACCAATTGTAATTGGTGCATTGTCACCATCACCAAAGGATTGGTACAAAACTGGAAGACTTGGAAATAAGAGGACGAGTTTAGACGTTCCAAAGTTCGGCCAGAATAGTGAGAAGAGTCCTGGAGATTTGAGGAGACTTGCTGTCACTCAAACTCTAGTGAGAAACCATCAGCTAACGCTGGGGTAAAAATAAGTCTCAAAAGATTAAAATAATAATAATAATAATAATAATAATAATAAGCGCTTTCAACTCATTGGCATAATGGTTAGAGTGTTTGGTAATAGTCCGTGAGATCGGGGTTCAATCCCAGGTCGAGTCATACCAAAGACTCAATAAACAGTACTTGATGCCACCTTGGTTAACACTCGGCATTATAAGGTACACATTAAGGATATAATATAATGAAAACAGTCGAGCTATCCCCCATACCTCTGTGAAGTAGCTATTGAAAAGGGACCCTTCTGGTCACCCTCGACAACAGTCAGCCAACTTACTTATTAAAAAGCACTTGCACTATCAGATTCCGTCCAAGAGAATGAGATGTATGAAATAAGATTTGGCAATACAAATGGATCACCAGATCTTACCAGAATTCCAGTCTTAGTGTTGATTAACAAGAATAAATAGAAATTTCTCATTTAGTAGATTTTGCCATCCTGGTCGGCTACAGCGTGAAAATAAAAGAAAGCGAAAAGATTGACAAATTCTGGGACCTTGCAAGCGAACTAAAAAAAGACGTGGAGGGACGGAGATTTTAATTGTAGCTGGTACGCTTAGAAAAAGTGAAGGAACTGGAAAGCAGAGGAAGAGTCGAGACTATTCAGATCACAGCATTGTTAAGATCGGTTATAATTCTGAGATGAGTCCTGCAAACCTGAGGAGACTTCCTGTTACTTAGTCTCCACAAAAAAAAAAAACAAAAAAAAACAAAAACAAAAAAAAAAAAAAAAACAGCAGTTAATGCTGGTATGAAAAACCTACAAGAAATACAACAACAATAATAATAATAATAATAATAATAATAATAATAATAATAATAATAATAATATATCATTATTTTCTCTTTTGAAAGTTTTTCATACGAGCATTAACTAATGGTTTCTCACTGGATTTTGAGTGACAACGAGTCTCTTCAAGTCCCCAGGTCTCTTCTCACTATTCTGGCCGATCTTAATAATTCAGTAGTTTGGATTGTCCCCACTCGATTTCTTACTTCCAAGTCCTCCAGTCCTTGTACCAATCCTTTGGTGACTGTAACAAGAGCACTGATTACAATTGGTATAATCGTCACTTTCATGTTCCACAGTTTTTCAATTCCCTCGAAAGGTCGAGGTACTTATCCCTCTTTTCACATTTTTTAATTTCACTCTGTGGTCCGCCGGGACAGCAAAGGCCACAATCCTGCAAGTTTTTTTTTTTTTATTATTATAAGATCTGTGGTCCGGTCGATATTTGGTGATTCGTTTGTATCTCAAATCCCCAAGGAGTTTGTTCGTCTCATTCTCTTGGTTAGTCCTTATAGCGTTGTTTTGTACTGCTATTAGAAGAGATTAGGTTTTTCTCTTAAGGCTCCTTTTTCTTAGCTACGTCCACGTTTTCTCCTGTGAGATGTCGTTTGTTAGACGCTAAAAACGCCCATAGAGTTGTTTTTCTTCCCACTTTTGTTTTCTGGTTGTTGTCGTTCAGTTGGTTCTCATGTCGTTAATATTGTTTCTGGTGGCTGTAATCAGTCTTCCTCTGCGCTTTTCTATGTAGTCTTCGAGTCGTTGTATCAATGTGTCTATGCTATCTTCAATGCTGGCAAACCCTCTTCCTCCTTTTCTTGACACATATAGTATGTCAACGTCATTTCTGGGATGTAATGCCTTGTGCATGGTCATTAGTTTTCTTTTCTTCTAGTCCAATTGCTTAAGTTCTTCTTTGGTCCACTTCAAGAATGGTTCCGAGTATCTTACAAGGTGGATAGCCAAGGTATTTATCCCTTTGACAAGGTTCCTGCAATAGAATTTTGTCTCGAGTAATTTTCCGGCTCTTCTAAGATACTCTTTTTTAATTTTTTCTTTCATTTCTACTTGTCTGATATTATCAGCTTCCAATATCCCCTAGTATTTGTCATTATCATCATATCGCGCTGGTAGCACGGATATCCCTGACCCTCTCTCGCCACTCATCTCTATCGTTCATCGCCCGAGGTAGGTCTTCAGGACAACATCCCGTATCCTCACATAGCTGCTGAATGTACGTTCGTGCTGGTCGTCCTGCTTTTGCGCGGCCATTTGTGGGGAACCATAAGAGTACATCTCTTATGAGTTCATCTCTGCTTCTCCAGCAGTGTCCTGCATGTCTGGTTCGTCTAACTTGAATGGTTTTCGTGATAGGGGGCAGGTGGCCGTACAGTTGTTGTCTTGGGGGGTGTTGCTGCCAGGACTTGTTCAGGATTGCACGCAGCATTCTTGTGTAATTGCCGCCTAGCTTCTTCTCCAGCCGTTTTGTTAGCGTCCATGTAGTGCATCCATATAGCAGTATCGAGGTGACCGCTGCCAGGAAGAAACTGCGTTTCATTTTATCGGTTAGGTCTGATTTCCATATAATCGATAGCCTATTGATAGCTGTCCATGCTTTCGTTAACCTCGTTTCGATGTCCTTTTCGGTTGATTCGACGCTGCTTCCTAGGTACGTGAATTTGTCTACTAGTTTAAGAGGGGTTCCTTCTAGAGTGGAGATGTCCCCCGTTTGGTTATAGCACATATATTCCGTTTTGTGTGCATTAACATAGAGGCCTATGCTTGCTGCTGCTCGTTCCAAACTATGCAGAAGTGTTTCTGCTTGGTCAGGTGTATTTGCCAGTATCGCTATGTCATCGGCGTAGTCGGCGTCGGTAATTGTTGTTGCGGGGTACCTTCTGCTTCTTTTCTTCGTCAGTTCAAAGCCATTCTCTTTGATTTTGTCAAACGATGTTCTAAGTACGTAGTCTAGACAAATGATAAAGAGGTACGGGGCCAGCGTGTCCTCTGTAGTACTCCTGCTACAATGTCAAAGTATTCTGTGTCTCCATCCGGTGATCGTACTTTTACTTTAGTGTTTCTATAGAGAATCGTTATTGCCGCTACGGTTTCTTTAGGTATGCCGTACGCAAGTAGGATTTGTTCCATCTTTCTTCTGTGAATGGAATCGAAAGCCTTGGTAAAGTCGACAAATATTAATGTCGCTTGTAGGTTCTTTGCCCGTACACCTTCAAGGATTCTACGGATGGTTAATATTTGTGAGGTCGTGGATCTATTTCTTCGGAAGCCATTTTGGTTTTTTCTAAGTATGTTGTCGATTTTGGGTTCTATTCGGTTTCGTAGTAGGGCATTGTAGATTTTGGCAGCTATGGATGTAAGTGTTATGCCTCGGTAGTTTTTGGCTAATCCGAGGTCCCCCTTTTTAGGGAAGGGGAGTATGCATCCCTTCATCCATCTATCTATCGGATTTTGATTGTATACTGCGTTGCAGTGTCGGAGCAGTATGTCATCGAATTGTCTGGTCTTCCATACTTCCGGGGGAATTTCGTCCAGCCCTGCAGCTTTCCTATTTTTAACTTTTCTGAGAACCGAGTCGAGTTCTTCTTGTGTGAACGGTCCTAGTTTAATGTCTAATTGTTTGCTAATTATTCTGGTGATTGGTTCATGTGTTATTTTTGGTGGGTTTCCAAGTAAGTTTTCGAAGTGCTTTTTCCACAGTTTTATTCTTTCTTGTTGGTTTGCTGCTTTAAGTTTTGCTTTGGCTGTGTTCTTTCTTCTGCTCACTTCGTTTATTGTTTGCCAGGCTATTCTAGATTGTCTATCTTCCACCGAGTCTCTAATCTTATCTATCTGATTTTGAATGTATTCTGTCTGTTCCTTTATATATATGCCTGCTAATTGATATTGTGCCGTTTTTAGTTTTAAGGCATTTGTGTTTGTTGGGTTTTTTCGATAGTTTTTGGAGGCTGTTTTCACTAGTGCACGTTTTTCTCTCACCGCTAAAGTTTCCCATGGAACTCTATATTTAGTTTTAATTTTTGTTGGAATGTATTTTGCTGCTGCCTCGAAGTGTGCATTGACGAAATTTTCATATTCGTCGTTTGGTGTACTTTTTTCGGTCTTTTCTTGTAGTGTTTCGAATCTGTTTCTTAATTCTAATCCGTATATATCTCTTATATCTTTGTTGTTCAATAGGGCCCAGTCATAGTATTTGGTGGTCGCTGTTCGTTTGGCGTTTTTTCGTAGGCTTAACCGTATTTTCGCCGTGACTATTCGGTGATCGGTGGACACACCCTCAAAAGAGGAGTATGCCTCGCAATTCAATGCACTATTTTTCCATTTCTTGTTTATAAGGACGTAGTCTATCTGAGCTTTAGTATTATTTGCGTACGTGTATGTCCATAGTTTGCCCTCTCTTTTTTGGTAGTTTGTATTGAGGCATGCTAATCTATTTTCTATTATGAAATCTGTTAGATGTTGCCCATTCCTATTTGACGTGTTGTGGAGGCTGTATTTGTTGTTTCCGTTTTTCCCGATTTGGGCATTCATGTCTCCGCCAATGACTAACATGTTGTATTTGGGGATGCTTCACACTAATGAGGATAACTCATCGTAGAAGGTGACTAGTTCAGTTTCTTCACTAACATTGGTGGGGCTGTAGCATGAGATGATTGTTGCTCTGGGGTTACCGTTAAAAGTAGCTGCCATCATTCTAGGTTGTATTTTCTCAACGCTATTAAGCGTTTTTAATGCTCTAGGTCCTATAAGTAATCCTACCCCTCCTACTGCGGCGTTGACAGAGTTTTTCCATGCGGATACAGTGACGAGCGAACAGCCATTGCCAGTTTCGTGATATTTGATATCTTTGGTGTGCGTGTATCTGTGTTCTTGTATGCATATTATGTCTATCTTATGTTCTTCGGCCGATGCGATTAGCTCTGGTAGTTGTCCTCTTCTATTTAAGGTTCTTACGTTAAATGTGGCTATTTGTAGTGTTTGCTTGCATTTTAGTAGTTTTGATTGTTTGAGCTCTGTAGCTGATTTTTCGAACACTGGGGCCAGGGCTCCAACCTCAGCAGGACGCGCCCCTTTTTTACCCGCGCGAAGAGCGATGCGGTTAGTGTATGTGGTTTGAGTATAGGTCATGGTTATCTTTCGATGGCTGTTTTATTCTCTTCTATAGAAGCCACTCTTATAGAGGAGCAGCAGTAGTTCCCCGATCGAACTAACGATCCTGAGCGTCAAGTCGTCAAACTCACGTCCAGGACCCGTTTAGGTATTGAGTTTGGTCGTCCATGGGTTTATTCAAATACCTTTACGTACATCATGCTGCTTCCCATGTTTACGCAAAAAAAAAAGAAAAAAAAAAGGGGGGGTAATTTTGGTTTAAGTTTTCTTAAGTTTTAATTTCGTCTGACTTTCACTGGTACTGATTTTGCTTTTTTTTTTTGCTGTATTGGGACTTTTCCTAGGCTTTTTATTTATTTATTTTTTATTTTAATACTACAGTTGAGAACCTAGCAGGCTTCAGGAATTATAGAGCTTAAAAAATTTTTTTTTTTTTTTCCCCTTTCTCTTGGGGTAGCATTAGGTGTTTTAGGCTTTTTCTTTTTCTTCTAAACTACTGTAGGTTTCCTTTTCTCAGAGTTTTCTGATTCCTTGATTTGGTAGTTCGACTCCTTCCGTTATGTGTCGTTTGGCACTTTTCATTACTAGCACGGCGCATTTTTTAAAGGTCAATTCCATTCCAATATCTCGACTGTATGTTCTCATAGTTTGTATTAGGGCTTCCAATTCTTTTTCATTTTTGTCAAAAAGCTTGATGTCGTCCATGTACATCAAGTGGTTGATCTTTTGCTGCGATTTACTGAGTTTGTATCCGGCTGTGCATTTCCTAACGATGGGGTTGAGTGGCATCATGGTTATCACAAATAGTAATGATGATTGTGCATCTCCCTGGAATATGCCTCTTTGGATCTTTACTTCTGCAAAGCTTTGTCCTCCTGCTGTCAATTCCACTCTCCAGGTTTACATAGTCTTCTCGATAAACTGTACGATTTGGTTGGGTATTTTATACATTTTGAGACAGTGTAGCATCCAACTTTGGGGGACCATATCGTAAGCTTATTTTGTTCTCGATCCAGGCCATAGCTAAATTTTTCTGTCTCGTTTTACTTTTGTTGAAGATGTGTTGATCTATATTTAGTAGTTCCTCTGTGCCTCTGGTTCTCTTGCAGCACCCTTTCTCTTCGTCAGGGAACAACAAACCCCTACCACAGTAACCGAGACAATAAATACAAGAAAGCCAGACTCCTAACCAAACACTACATGACAATGACCCATGCACCGCAAACATACAAACGCAAACACTGATCCAAGAGGAAAAAACTAATATAGACCCATTAGAAAAATCATGTCTGAAAAGAAAACCACATTGCCTTCTCTCTGGAACCAAAACTGGAGGACAGTCAAGTATGAAACCAAGAAAGTGAACGACTTATTGACTAATATCTCTACAAACGATATCACGGAGTTAAATGATTTGATATACGCGGAAGCAAAATTAGTCTGTGAAAAAAATTGGGGTCTCCTTGAAGACCGCAGACAGAAAGTCAAAACGTGGGTGTTCACTCAGCCTTGAATCGCAGATAAAAAGACTACGACAACAAGCAAGAATACTAAAACAGAACATCAATAAATTTTCGGACGAAACTGTAAAAGCACGGCAATTAGAACTAAAAAAAAGTTTGAGGAGACTAACCAAAAAATACTAGCAAAAGAAGGAATACTAAAAAGATACCAAAACTAGAACAAACAATATGAACAAAACAGAACTTTCCAAAACAACGAAAAAAATTCTACCAACAATTAGGGGGAGAATGAGCGAAGTCATATCAACAAATGGATGCGAAAAATGCTAGAAGATTTTGGAGCAAAATGTGGGAACGGAAAGATAATAAAAAAAGCCGAATGGATAAACAATATGGAAACAGAGTGAACATACACCCTGAGGGGCTCAAGGCAACACATAAAAAGATAGCAAACTGAAAAAAAACCCAGGCCTTAAATAGCATACACTGATTTTGGTTTTAAAAATTCACCTTCATATACGACAGATTTGCTACTGAAATGAACGAATGCATACAGAAAACGGAGATACCCGAATGGATTACCAAAGGGAAAACCACTCTAATCCAAAAAGACCTCCCCTCAAATGGAACTGCCGCCGACCAACTATAAACCCATAATGTGCCTACCGATGATATGGATACACTAATGGCATAAATTAATATCTACTACTCAATAATATATTAGTATTATTATTTTCATCATTGAAAAATGACATATGTACAAATTAGAATCTGTCCTTAAAAATGCAACGCACGGAATTCTCTAGCAATTTAAGCTACAAATGGATCACCCCCACCAGAGCAAATGACCAGACCTTGTTTTAATCAACAAGAAGAGAACTTGTCATCTAATGGATTATTCCGTGCCAACAGACCACAGAGTGAAAGGGGAGGAAGACGGAAAAATAAACAAATACCAAGATCTTGCCAGAGAACTAAAAAAGTAGCGCGATATCAATCGTGGGTGGAGCTCTTTGAACAATCCCCAAGAAGTTGGACAGGAGATTAGAGGAAGAATCGAAACCATCCAGACCATAATCCAACTAAAATCGGCTAAAATACTTAGAAGAGTCCTGGAGGCCTGGGGAAACCTGTTGTCACTCAGGCTTCAGGGAAAAACAACCACTTAGAGCTGGTGTGAAAAATTTGCATGGTGTAGGGTAAAATGATAATAAATGATAATAATAATAATAATTAGTTGGTTGGTTGGATTTTATAGCATATCAACCTTTGTAGGTTATTTAACGCCAAATCCATCTTTATGTAAATAATCAGTTCTATTACAAACAATTCAGTTTAGCATAAGCACGCAGTTTGAATGTAAGTACAGTTTAATTGTGAAAAACATTTCTATTTCAAGCTATTCAGTTTAGTCAAGCAGTTCTAATTCAGCTAATTCATTTTAGTATAAGTACATATTTTCTTTCCCCACAGTTAAATGTCAAAATAGTTCTATATTAAACAATTCAGTTTATTGTAAATACAGTTTCATTGTCAAAAACAGTTCCATTTCAAATAATTCAGTTTAGCATAAGCACGCATTTTGAATGTAAGTGCGGTTTAATTGTTAATAACATTTCTATTTCAAGCTATTCAGTTTAGTCAAACAATTCATTTAAACCATAGAGAGGACCCTTATCAGGTGCTGCCACTCCGGGCCAGAGTGGACCTGAGAGGCATGGCAGTGAAGGGGTTCTCCGAATTCTCCAAAGCTCAGGCACTGCTGGATCCTCGCCATCAGATTGTTTAGTGTCATATCAGGACACTCGTTGGAGTGAAGCAGTCGGTGTATTCTACAGCCCCAGTCGACTGGGCAAGATAATAATAATAATAATAATAATAATAATAATAATAATAAGAAGAAGAAGAAGAAGAAGAAGAAGAAGAAGAAGAAGAAGGGAAAATAAGATAGAAAGAAGAAATAAAAGAACATAAAGAAGGAGGGGGAGGAGACTCTGATGATCAAAATGTCAGTATTACTTCACTAAGAGATTTTTGTAATGAAGAAAAGTACAAAGAAACAGATAAATTGATAAAAAAAATCAAATGTAAAATACAGAAGTAGAAAATGTTCTTGTTACTCCCCCACCCTGTTGCCGACACTCGGTTATTGGATGTTTCGTTTGTACAAAGGAAATTCTTGATAAGGTCCTTAAACAGCTTGCCATCTAAGGAATGTCGCATCTTCAAGACAACCGGCCTGGCATTGAGATTATTAAATCAACATCCGTTAACGTTATTTGCTGTAAAATGCTTCAAATTAAATCACATGATACGATTATTGAACAAGCCTTATTAATTCGGGTGTCGCTGTTGAACAGGGAGTAGCGTTAGTGAGTGAGGTGTCGTCTTGGAACTCAGATAGCTTACCCAATGTTGCTTTTCGAATTCTTCCATTGATCATTACAATTGTGTACTTGTAAAATCTGACTTATAAATCAATTTGATAATCTCTAACTTCTGGCTTTTGTAAAAATTATGTTAGCTTCAACTTACCCCACATTGTAGTTGGCCGTTGTTCATTTCCAATTACGCATATAGTTTCCTTGCTTAAAAAAATACGTCCGTGAACTATCAATTTACAAAGTCTGGTGCAAGGTCATGACTTTAGAGCTATTAGCAAAGAGTTAATCTCCTCTCAATGAATAACAACACCTGCTTGCTCTCTTTGCACAGTGAAATAGTGTCTTCATTATAAAGTGTTATTGCTGGTTTTACAAGGATGCGAATAACCAGGAAAAGTTAAAAATTTCTTTAAAAGTTATTCATTGAAATCGTGGTTACTGATTCATGGAAAAGTTTAGTTTTATTTCGATACTTAAAGGTCGCCTTTGGCAGCCATTTTATTCAACCAAAAAAGTGTTCTTGATATGACACTAAACGGCATCTGGTGGTGAGGTTCCAGTCCTCGGGCTTTGGAGAGTGCAGAGTACCACTTTGTTGCCATTACACCCAGGACCACACCCTTTCAGATTGCTAGTATCTGTTCGCGTCAAACAGATTCGATTTGGTTTGGTTGGTCTTATGCTACATCAACCATTGTAGGTTATTTAATGCTAAATCCATTTTATACGTATAAACAGTTCTATTTCAAACAATTCAGTTTAGTATAAGTCTAGTTTTTTGTTTACACTCAGTTAAATATCAAAGCAGTTCTACTTCAACCAATTCAGTTTAGCATAAGTACACTGTTTCATTGTCAAAACTGTTCTATTTCAAACAATTCAGTTTAACATAAGTACAGTTTAATTTTATTTGCCCCATAGATAGGATCCTATCAGGTGCTACTACTCCGGGTCAGAGTGGACCTGGGAGCGATGGAAATGAAATAGTACTCCGCATTCCACAAAGCTCCAGCATTACTGGAACCTCGCTATTAGATTGTTTAGTGTCATATCTAGGACACTCGTTGAGGGGAGTCTTATCCCTCAGCAGAGAAGCAGTCGGTGTATTCTACAGCCTCAACCGACAGGGCCAAGGGTCAAATCGATCTCTTTTGAAAATTATTACAATTAGTTAAGAATGAGCCAGATAACTGCATGCAAACCTCTTCTTCTTCTTCTTCTTCTTCTTCTTCTTCTTCTTATTATTATTATTATTATTATTATTATTATTATTATTATTATTATTATTATTATTATTATTAAAAAGAAACAGTTACTTGAAATCACATAATTGTACATAAATATTAGTGTTTGATCGGAATATTCGATATCTTATAACTGTGTGCAAACAAATGATTATCATTTATAGAGAGGAATAGTTACGTGTAACCATATAACTGGGTATAAATTATTAGTTTTAGATTCGAAATTTTGATACCATATAACTGTGCAAACACGAGTATTATCATAGAAAAATAAAAAAGTTCGATTGAAAAATGATTAAAATGGGACATTGGAAATATCAATAGTAATTATTACAATGGAATATTTACAAATGAATCAGATCTTAGCATTACATAACATATATATGGTTGATATGAAGTTATATATAACTTACTACATCATCTTTTGGTCATTTGTACGATGACAACTTACAACATCAGCTTTTGGTGATGTAGTAAATTATGATCGTACGAATGACCAAAAGCTGATGTAGTAAGTTATCATCGTACGAATGACCAGAAGATGATGTAGTAAGTTATCATCGAAGGAATGACCAAAAGATGATGTTGTAAGTTATCATTATAGGAATGAGGAATGACCAAAAGCTAATGTTGTAAGTTATCATTATAGGAATGACCAAATGCTGATGTAGTAAGTTATCATCATAGGAATGACCAAAAGCTGATGTAGTAAGTTATCATCTAACGAATGACCAAAAGATGATGTAGTAAGTTATTATCGTAGGAATGACCAAAAGCTGAGGTAGTAAGTTAGCATCACTGGAATGATCAAAAGAAATTATCAATCTAAGATTCTAATCAGCTATCAAGTAGTTTTCCATTACCAATGAAATTTTAAGCTAATTCATTTCAACCGATTTTATTTACAATGAAACTGCACATTTAGAAAGTACGTTTTACGACAATATTTGATCACTCAAACAACAACAATAAATCGACTAAACTAATAAGAAAATATTGTCAAGTGAACTAAATTCTCAACGCAAAATATCCAAAGCCGGGTTAACGCTAAACGATTATAATGGTTTTGCGTAGTTTTTTTGGACCGCAATCCAAATTCACTTGTTTTGGTGAAATGAAGCTCTCCAATATTGGCTTGTAACTTAATTCTTTTATTCAGCTTGATTAGAGCAAAATTTAGAATTTTGCATCAGTTTTTAGTGACGAAAAATTCCTTGAAATCAAAGAGAAGTAAATTAAATTAAGACAACTCTGATCTCCAAAGTCGTCTGTGTTCTTTGAAATCCAAAACTGAATTCGTTTGAATCGTTAATAGAGTTACAGCTATTAGTAGACGTATTAAAATGCAGTCACTCTGCTAGCCGTAACTATATTAGTAGGCGAGCTTGCAGTAAAAACTGTATTTATGGCTCTAAATTTGAAAGTCTTTCTTTGATTTTCTAACTGATTGCTCTTATTTATTCTAATTTTCATTCCTTAATTATCAATCCTTCCTTAATTACGGTTTCTTACGCGGTTTAATTGAAAACATCCTAATTTATCCGAAATCTGTGAAAACAATAATAATGAAAAAGAAGAGAAGCAGATGGGGCGAAAGACAAAGTTCCATTAGGTCCGTATCAATCACCATCCACAACAAATTCGCTGATCTATTCGCTGCGTTAATCCGATTAAGGATATTATTCTAAGTAAACGGATACTTCTATCGGAAATTCAATAGCGACAGAAAAAAAAGGCAACCGAATGCAACTAATTGTGCTTCACAAAACTATAGGCTGAAATGGAGCCGGATAAACGATTAGGGGAAAAAAATCGAAAATTAAAATCAATCTTCCTCTACTGAGAATGTTAGTGACTAATAGGGATGGAAGAAGAAACTTTTTTCTTGTTTGATTGATAATTGTTAACCTTTCCCACGTTTTTCTTGTTTTTTGTTTTTGTTTCGCATCCATGCAGAAAAACATTTTTAAAGCAACTTTAAAACCGAAAAAAAGAACAAATTGCAAAGTTTATTTGTGTTTTAATGATTCGTGAATGAAGTGGAATGATTGAATAAATAAATGAATAGATGGATTGCACAATGACTTCGATCATAAATTGCCAAACACAGTTCTAGATTATTCACTAAAAAGCTTAAATTAGTTTGGCACAAGATCACAAATTTGGATCTCCCATACATTGGTTTGCAAAATAAGATTTCTTTTTCCATGGCGCTATGTCAAACAACAAAAAGAAGCATTTGCTTTGTAAATAGATCCACGTGTTCTTTACTGAAATATCCAAAGCAGTGAATTGTCGGGATCCCGCCATGTTTGAAATAAAGTGTACGATTCTATTCAGGAAGTGGACTGAATTAGAGAAAGTAATGACATTAAAGGTTCCCATCCCTTCTCTCTCTCTCTCTCTCTCTCTCTCTCTCTCTCTCTCTCTCTCTCTCTCTCTCTCTCTCTCGTTTTTTGCTAACTGGCTTTCACAGAGCTGTTGACTTCGTCTTTTCACATGCATCTATTGCCATGAACGGTGAGCAGATAAAGAAAACAAAACTTCTTTATTTTTCCGTAAATAGATTTTAAAGTTGGAACAAAATTTGTTGTCATTTGTAAATGCAAATCAGTTCCTTAAAGATGTTTGATTAAAAAAGTACATGAAATTTTAATCTGCAGGAATAGTTGGATCAAATCTTCGACAAGATCACAATTATGTTAGAAAGATTTTTAACTTTTTCAAATTTCAATTTCTATATTGATTTCCTTTATGCATAAAAGACAAGGATATTTCCTTGTGGTTTGATGCTTAGAAAGTTTGTCTTCTCATATTGAGTAATGAATTCGATTCTAAACGTGTATTTTACATTTGTTACCAAATCGCTCGATACCAAAGTTTTTTTTTTAAATTTGAATTGAAAAGACGATTCAAACAATAATAAACAATTGATACCGGTGATAAAACTTTTGAAAAATCTCAAGCTCGATTTAACGAATATACCTGAAATTTTTAGGTCGAGAATCAATGAAATATTCAAATATATCAAAAGAATTCTTGTCTTTTAATCAATTGTTAACCTTTCATATTCTACTTTAGTATCGTTCGATGTTCCTATGTTTTTAAAAAGATTTTGCATGTGTATATTAGGATTCTCATCTACTTTACATTTTAGAATATGATAATCGTCACACACACACACACACACACACACACACACACACACACACACACACACACACACACATATGTATATGTGTGTGTGTGGGGGGGATATTAATAATATGTTTGGGTCATAGTTTTTAGATGCGTGCATTAAATAAGTTTTAGAGTACAGCAGTGTAAAAAGAATAAAAGAAAAAAACAAAAACAAAAACAAACCTAAATTACTTTTGATAAGCACAAATATATCATTAAAGATATTAAAAATCATATTACTTATATTTTATTAATCCTGATAATCGAATGAATATTCTAAGTTCAACGTTATGAAGATATATTTGACCCTGATAATTTGTGACAAGAATTTAATTTTTATGAAGACAAGGAGAAAATATCTTCAACAATTATAGAGCAAGATGTGAATTACATGAATTCATCTTGATCCACCGTATCAATTATTCCTAAGCTATATTTACTCTGGCATAGAATTAGAAAGATTGCATCAAATATTTAAGGGGAAATGAATAGCCTCCCTCGAGAAACAGCAGTTGAAATTGTGGCTTTTATCCGAACTTGAACATCAAACATTGGCGTAACTACCTCAAATACTGCGGCAGACCCATCTCTAAACTTTGATAAAAACTTTAAAATCTCGACCCAATGATTTTCTCGTAGACCCTATGGACCGTTTGAGTTAATATATTTTATTCTTTTCCTGTCGAAAGTGGCAGATGGGAAAATCAACAAAAATAACAGATTTCGGATGTCATTTTATGAAGCTGAATATCAGCAAAAAGCTTTAGTCAATTCGAGAAATGTCATTTCGATGAGAGCGTAGTCAGAAGACATGTCTGATTCAATTTAGCGTCAGCCAGTGCCGACGCTGTGTGCGTGTTGCCCTTGTTGTAGATGGACACAAACAGATGTTCTCTTAACAACAAAAATCCAATTACCTTAACTAACGACGCACCAATTTGGATTCACGAAACTTTAATTATTCAATTTCCCTCTTTAATACAAAGGGACGAATTTTTTTTTTCAATGAGAATTTTTCAGTATTCTTTTCTTTTTCATTCACCCTAACACGAAAATTCGTCTCGTTGGAATCATCAGCCGATAAAAGCTATCCAAAACGACGTTCACAAATGAAAACAGGATATAACGTTTCCACCATTTTCAAATAAAAAGGTTTTTGTAGCTTTTATTTAAGTTATATTTCCGTTTTTTTTGTTTTTTGTTTATTGGGGTTTTTTTTCAGATTGTTGCACGTTCTGTCGTCTGATCTTTATTTAAATCCTCGCAAAATTTAATCAAAAGGTTTTATTCAAATTTACTATTTGTTTGTGTTTTTATTATTCCATTCTACAGGTACAATATTTTAAATAAACGCTGAAAATAGCACCTTACAAAACAGCTGTTGTACGACCATCTACCGCCCATCTTGCAAATCATACAAGATGATCTAGACATGTTGCGCAGTGCAGGAAGAAGTGACGTCCTCCTATGGACTTAACACATAGACACACTAATGTTGGCCGACCAGTAAGAACTTATATTCATCAGCTCTGAGCGGACACTGGGTCCTGTCTAGAGGATTTACTGAGAGCAATGGCTGATTGGGACAGATAGACAGACAGAGACAGAGTTAAGGGGACTGATGACAACAGGTACAAGTCCTGTCATTCGATCTTCTTTTAACCCGTAAAACATTTGATCAAAATGTTTTATTTATATCATTTTTTTATTTATTTAGCTTCTAACACATTTGCTGCTTATGGAAGATATTGAGACACTGAGAAGCAAATTTATTCTACAATTAAAGGAATCTTCCAGGCGTTTTTGTTTACTACTTTTTCGTAGTGAATCGTGGTATTTAAAAGCCTGATAAATATTATAAGTGGGCCAAAAGTATTTTATTGTTACTGTGTAGACTATCCTCGTAACCTATAACATTTCTTAATCAATCAAGCAGCAAATCCAACCTGGTTTTGAGCCGTAGAAAAATCCTCAATAGATTTTTGTCATATGAAAATAAAATGAAAACTAATTTTAGTATTGCAATCAAAATAGAATGATGTTTGCTACTTAATCTTCATAAAAATCAACATTATTCTTTCTTTACAACAATTTTCAAAAAAGCAGTTTTACACGTAAAAATAAACATTTTTAATTGAACTTTATTCAATGGAGAAATCTGCAAAAATTGTGTGTTGCTATAGAATACTTATCCATAAATCTCGACATCGAATGCCAGATGATTTTTTCAGTCTCCGAGCATTAGTAGTAAGAATACTTGTTACTGTAGAATCAACGAACTTTGCTGATGATAAATAATTTTCTTGAATAAATATGATTGTTTATAGATTTTAAAATGCTCTTTTAAAGATGACGACATTAAAATTTACAAAATTGTGTAGTTTTCTTTAAACCTTTAACTCGTTGGTCAAAATAAAAGAATTGCTGATGCTGAATGATTTACAAAGTTTCTGACACAATCTTTATGAACGAAGTTTATTTTAATGAATTCAGTTTAATTTTTATTGCATTCAGAATCAAGAGTTTTGAATTAAAGGAGTTATATTTTATCATCAATCTTTTATTTCAAAACAAACAGAATGTACATTGTGTAACTTACAAAATTTACTAAGGTTCGAAAGAAAACATTAATTTTGAATATTAAATTGATTCTTTAATTTTCAGAGTAGAGTATTACAGAAAGCAGTGACATAAAATACATTTTTATATAACATTAATTTTGTATTGAAAAGTGAAATATTTAATTATTTGTTTAATAAGTATCGGTAAACATTGTCCATATCCAATTAACTTAACAAAATATTGTGTGTGTGTGTGTGTGTGTGTGTGTGTGTGTGTGTGTGTGTGTGTGTGTGTGTGTGTGTGTGTGAATTTTCAACTTCTCAGGCACATGATGAGACAAAATAATTGTCTATTGTTCTTGTATATGTTGAACATTGACACAGATCCTCGACTCAAATATACTAGTATTAAGAAAAATGACTTTTGATTATTATGATATCTTTGCCAGCCAAGTAGAAAATAGTAAACATCAGTAAAAATGACACACTTTGTAACTATAATAGTTGGGTATTTCTTATCGGAGTTAGAGGTCAGTTTTCAAACCCCGGTAAAAGCCAGGATTCTAAATGGTGGTGTTTTTGTCAGCCAAGACTTCTCCTACAAGAAGCTGACTGGACACAATATTCCTATTTTTCATTTCACCCAATTTAGCTTTATAGCATTTGAGTAGAAGCTTTGAAAATATGAAATTATGGATCAAGAGTAAAAATCTTTAGTAGTTACTTAGTCAATCTTGGCTAAGTTTCTGTGTGACTAAATTTGCATCGGAGTGAGTATCTTAATTATAAAGCCCTTGTCATTTTGATAGATTATATTTTCCGTTTGCATATTTTTATGGGAGAAAATAACAGTCTATTATTAAATCATAATTGTTAAATTATCATCAGAGACAGGAGGGCAACAAAAGAAGATGGCATTTAATTACAAATACAATCAAGTATAATCGCTTTCACTGAATAAAATCTACTTTTTTGTGCTTTATTTAACACAAATTTCGGAAATGCTGAATTAGGAAATTTCTTTCTATTGAATTGTGGCTCTGGAATTGAACTTATTTGCCTACAGATTATTTTATCTATCACAAACGTCTAAACACATACAACAGACCAACACACACACACACACACACTCACACACACTCACAGACACATACATATATATATATATGTGTGTGTGTGTTTGTGTATATATTAATTTGAAGTAAAGCACACACTGTTTGATAAAAACAGCTATAAATTCAGTAAAAAACATTAATCCGTTTAACTGATGAAGGGAGTACAATATAGCGAAATTAGTGATCAACATATTGTTATAATTGTGGGCAACATTAGAGTGCTTCTAATTGAATTTAACCAACGCAAGCGAGCCAAAGAAAACAAAGACAGGAGAAAAATCGAAGAAAAGGAAAAACAATATAAAAAGATTTGAAAATAATTGAATAACATCTAAAAATGTTTGAATAAAAACTTTTGAAATTTTTTCTTTCTGTTCGACCAACAAGGGACGAATGTTCATAAGAGACTTGATAAGAAAGATTATACAAAATTTTACTGTTTTACAATTACTCTTGTGTGAAGAGATAAAATGTAGTTATTTATTGCATAGACACTTACTTCAATCACCAACTAAATATCCTCATCAATTCTTTGTGTCTTTACGAAATCAAGATTTACTTTTATTTTCAGTTGGAATTAAATTTTTGTACCAATCTTGCTTTTTCTTTCTTTCTTTCTTTCTTTCTTTCTTTCTTTATCCCACTTTTTGTTCTGACTTTCTTTTTCTTTTAATCTTATTATTTTAATACATTTTTTAAACACTCTGCTGAGTCATGAGTTTTGAATCAAGTAACGACCAACTCCCTTGGCCAACTTTGGTTTTTTTTTTTTTCTTCTCTTCTTCTTTTTGCCGATTTCCATTTCTTTCCTCTGTTCTTTCTTTTAATCTTTGCTTATTTTCTCTTTTTTTCTTCCTTGTATTCTTTCCTGCTTTCCTTCTTTTTTATACAACGCTTCCTTTCTTTCGCTCTCTCCTTCCTTTTTCTTCTTCCCTTTATCCTATTCTCTTTGTCTCTCTCTCTCATATCCGTTTCTTTCTTTCTTTCTTTCTTTCTTTCTTTCTTTCTTTCTTTCTTAACTGTGATTTTTCTCCTGTTCGTATTTTACTTATCGTCCTCACAGTTTTTTTTCCTTGGAAACGCATTCACTTTTCCTTTTTTCTCTTTATTCTCTTATTCTCCAACTGAACCTCCTCTTTTCTTTCTTCTTATTTTTCGCTTTCAAAAACAAAAATTCCAATAATCAAGACCAACATGGATATTTGTGGGCGGGCGTTGTTAAAGAGCAACTCTATTTGAGAATTTGATACTAAACTAACCAATCAGATTTTGACTATTTGGTTTCTACGTACAACAACAGTGACGTAATTTACTATGGCAGAAGTATCTATGAATGTTAATCAGATCTATTTTCTTATAATAAGTTCTTAAAAATACCTATGATTTTACATCAGAAAGAAATTAAATTAGAAACTCCACTCTCATAGTGGTCAGTCTATCAGTTTGTTTAGTTATATACTAAAAACATTGAATTAAATGTTTGATAGCGAATGAGATTTAGCGATTAGTTTTTGACCTCCTGTGGTATAATTGTTTGCGAGTTAGCAAACCATTGTTAGTAAGTTCGATTCTCCCTGGGTGCCCCATAATTTAGGCCCGGTGCTAAACTAAACAAGCTTATTAAATGACAGATGTACGTTCAAGTCACGTTGGAAGTATCGATTTCCGTCAAGCATCGAAGAGTTTGTTCAGAGATGAATTTAAAACTCTCTTGGTCTCAAAAACTAGAAGACATAAAGAGGTATTTTCGAATCGATGAAGGAAGGATCTATTCTTTAACAGACCATTGTAACGCTTCAGTTCTCAATTGGACGCTTGTACCAACACGGTTCTCAGAAGACCCTGGTAGTGCTACGATACTACATTCTGTTACGAACCGACTTTCACTGGGACTGCGAAAACAGGCACGTAACGAGAATAAAAAAAATATATATATAAAATTGCGAGAATGTCCCAAGGTTCGATAAAAAAAAAGGGTGAACTATGGGAAGGGAATTTCTCCAATATAAGACTCACGGTAAATCACAGCAGAATAAGCGACAAGCACTCACAAAACCAACACAACACAATTTGAAGATTACAACACAATTTGAAGATTTAACAACAAAATTTATTATAACAATAACAACTTATTTAGGGAAGAGTAAGAATATATATTAAAAAAAAAGGCTTTAAGAACAAAAGGGGGTGGAAAACTATTGTTACTATGTATATATAGAAGTCCGAGACGAATCTTAACTCAAACAGATTTGCATGATAGACACATAGAGGCAAAAGAAATACGAAACTCACTGAGGGTTTAGGACTGGTTAATAATCTCTTTTTTTTCTTTCGTTCTTTTTCTCTTTCGTTCTCTCTTTTTTTCTTTCTTTCCTTTTTCTCGTTGAAGCTTGCCACAAGGAGTTAGTTTTCTGCTGTCCTTTTTCTTAGTCACATTTTGGGTGTAGTGAAACAGAGCCCTGGGATGAATGTGGACGCCTCGAAGTCAAAACCGCTACTGCTATAGTCACTTTGCCAGTCAAAAACCAAAAAGGTCCTTCCTTGACTCTTAGAGCCGAACACGTGGTTGATAAGGTCACCCAAAGTTCACTCCAAGAGTTCAAGGCTAACTGAGATGGGTAAAAAGTGGAAAGTGGTTGACTTGCAATTCCATTTCTTGTCGTCGTCTTTTTTTTCTTCTCTTCCTCCTTTAGCCTCGAATCATGCGTGATTAGAAAAGGTTCATTTGGCGCCTCCTTTTCCAATTTTATTCTTCGTCTCGGAATAATACGGGCGAATGAAACACACCTTGTAATGTACATAAAAAATATATCTCTCCTATTTTCTACCCCACGTAACAATAGACATTTGTACCACCACGGTTCTAACGGGTCTATGAGTCTAGCCCGACGATTAAGTGTCAGTCAGATCCCCGTTGTAACTTTCTCGTGAGAAAAAGTGAAGAACATACAAAAAACCATCTTTGTTCGCTAATATAAAGTTTATTCGCTACTACACTTCTTAATAGTCATCTAGAAGAGAGAAACAGAGGATAAACAATGAGTTGACCGCTTTAGCTAGACAGAAAGAAATAAAACATCGTGAAGAGAGAGAGAGAGAGAGAGAGAGAGAGAGAGAGAGAGAGAGAGAGAGAGAGAGAGACCTTGATATTATCTTTCTCGATTTCTATTGTTGTTCTCGCACATGCTTGCTTGCTAGTTCCGTCTTTACAGCTTCGCGGCGGGTGTGGGACCTCTTTGCAGAGCTCACCCGAAAATGGAAGCCGAAATTCTCAGCTAGTCTTCACATCTTCGAGGCATGTGTCTAATTGACTTCTTTTTCGTCTTCTGTAACCCGCATTACAAGGCTCCTCAGGTTGACCTTCTTTCAGCCCATCAGAATCTGTTGCTGATTTGCAATTGATACATTTCTATTCTCTCTGTCTCTGTGTCTGCCCCAAATCCCCTCTCATGTATGTCCTTCCTTTTCTACCGTCCTGTGGTCGACCAGTATATCTCGCTAGGAAACAACTCACTATTAAAACAATCACCTGAAGTCCTTGATTTAGGTTGCTACTTATATTTCTTTAACTAACTGATTAACTGACCCCCTTCAAAAATCCCAAAGTCTTGCGTTTAACTGTTTCTCGCACAAGAGTTCTTGTGATTGACCCTTTGTCGGTCATCTAGCTGTGCTCTAAGTTCTCTAGTGATGAGAAGCAGACGCTACATTATACATTTAAAGACCTGGAATTGTTTTTAGCAGTGACGCGATCAAAAGTGGGATGTGGGGATAAGTTTCTTATGCTAGTAAAGAATACATGACATGTTAAGAAATCACATAACTAAGTACGAATTGTTAAGAGCTGATGTAGATTTGGCCAGAACATGCATAAATGCAACCTATGAAATATTTGCTTGTAGGTTTTTCTTTCGTACATTTTTGAGCGATCAGACGATTTGTAATAAGAAAAAATTGTGTCTGTTTGCCAGACTAAGGAAAACTTAGTAAATTATAAAAAATAACACTGTTAAAACAATCTTGATTTACAAGAAGACTTAAACTAGAGATAAACCCTTGTAAAAACGTCTATCAAATAACTGAAACAGTTTATAGAAATGCTTTAAATATTTAGAATAGCTAAAATGGAGCTACAATCGACTGGAGATATAAAACAAGGAGTGTTTTGATCTTGGCGATATTCTGTGAATCTTTTCTTTCAAAATTGAATTAAACTTAGAAATGTGTGTTCTCAACCTACTTGAAAAAAATTATTAATAGTCGATGAAACAATTAACTGGAACAGTTTACGGAGGGTGAACTTGAAGCTTTGTTGAGCCCCCCCCCAAAAAAAAAGAACAAACTAAAAACAGAAAAATAGCAGGCCTCGACAAAATACCTCCTGAACTATGGAAGACAAAAACCTAGACAATTATGCAACTCTGTCAATAAACAAAACACAATTGAAAAATGGAAAAAAAGCCGCATCCTCCCCTTCTCCATGAGAGATGACTTCAGAATCACAAAGAACTACATAGGCATAACTTTTACTGCTATAGCTGTTAAGATTTATAAAGTCCTGCTTCTCAATTATATTCAAACGGAAATTGAGATAATTCTTATGAAAAATCAGAATGGTTTTCGGAGAAATCGATCTACAACTTAAGAGATTCTGTTAATCCGTCGAATCATTGAAGGAGTACGGGCAAAAAATGTCGAGGCAACACTTTTATTCGTAAATTTCTCCAAAGTATTCAATTCAATACACAGAAGAAAAATAAAGCAAATACTTCTGGCATATGGTCTCCTCAAAGAAGCTGTTACTGTTATGATAATATGCTAAAGTGATGTCATCATATTCCAAGTTAAGGAGTGGACTGGTTATCGATCTTATGGAAATCTGATCCCCGATGAAATAAAACGGGATTTCTTTCAAGTTGTGGCTGCGTCAATACTGTATAGATGCACCACATGGACGCTAACGAGACGCATGGCGAGAAAGCTAAATAGGAACTACTCAATACTGCTACGTGCTGTTTTGAACAAATTTTAGAAGTAGCACCCCAAAAAACAGCAGCTATACGGCCACTTACCACCAATCTCACAAACCATCCCAGTAAGACGAACAAGACATGTGGATCACTGCTGGAAATGTAAGGACGAATTTTAAGTAACGTTCTATTATGGATTCCTACACAGGTGAGCCGACCAGCAAAGACTTACATCAGCTCTGTGCAGATACTGGATTCGGTCTCGAAGAACTCTTAAAATGAGGGGGACGGATGGCGAGAAAGAATCAGAGAACTCCATGGTGTCAGCGCCGACTTGATATTGAGAATGATGATAATGCTCACATTTCAACAAAAAAGGATCTTACTCCCAACAGGTGATCAGTGTAAACGAACGCACTCCATCAAAATCATAGCATTTTAGCTCTACTCATTTACAAAACGAGGGCAATTTTTCCGTAGAAAATTTGATTTGTTGATTTCTGATAGAATTCAGCCATCTTCAATAGATTATTGTATACGTAACGGACAGTCAAGGAGCGAGAAAGGGAGTCTTTAATTGATAAACATCAATTTTCTGTTAAGGAGCACGAAAAGGAAATTATGTATAAGTATGTTATCATGAAGAATTGAACAGTTGTAATTATGCGCCATAATTTCTTTCAGTTTCAAATCTTGAATGTCCTTCTTTCAAGAACATCAATAATATATTTGCTGGGGTTTCTAAAACATTTTTTTTAAAGTGACATCGCAGTTTTGTCTTTTAATAATATAACAAATTTAAATCTTTTTCTCCTGGCTGGTCAAATGTGGTTTCATTTTGTGTTTAATCTTCAATCATCCGTCTGACTACACAATTTCACAACACACATACACATACATGCTTTTATACATACACGGATGTATACTTTACATTCTATTTCGGTTGTTCTACAACTTTATAAATATGTTTCATTATTATTAGTAGTAAACGATAATATCTAATTTCGTATTTTCTCTCTTCGCGTCTCTTTAAAGATCAAACTACGTTTTCCTGCTTTAATTTGTTCTGTCGGTTTTAGATTCTGTTTGTTTTGGCAAGATGCATTTGAATCATTAATTTAGATTTTCCTTCGTTTTATGTTCGAGCTTTCCTGCAATTTTTTTCATGCTTTTTATTTTCGTTTTCTTTTCAAATTTCGATGAATTTTGTTGGTTTTGCTTTTGTCCGTTTGTTTTTCTTCCTTTTAGGATTTCTTCCTGAAAAGTTTGTTTTCGGTCTCATTCCGTCGACAAGTGTCTCATTTTCATCTTTCTTTGTGTTTTTACCTGATTCCTTCTTCGAAGAATTTCTCTCTTTCATTCTCCGTCTATTTTTCCTTCTCTACTTTTCTCTCATACCTTTTACTCTCTTTCTACCTATTGTATAATGAAACATTCTCTTTACATTTGATACATTTTTTTTATTACTGCTGCGTCATTTTTCAACGATTCTTTTCAAAAGATTATTTCATTTGCCTTTACGTCCAAACAAACTGCATCTGTTTTGCTATGACTTCCTTCTATTTACTTTCAAATTCCAATCTCTCTTCTATCACAAACATTCCCCATGGTTTATTATCAATAAAATCAAACGAGTTATAAAAATGTTTTTCTTTGCTAACACTTATCGTTGTCGTATGTTTGGTAAACTTGATTTAATTTTGCTCTGAATTAACTACAAAAGGAATTTTATTTACGCGGCGCAAATTCTCATTCCCTCAAATCAAGCTTTACCAGCAAATTCAGCCCTCCTGCTTCTGCACGTGGCTAAACACGTACCCACTCCTTTGGGCGTTTGTATTGAAACATTAAAATATGGACAATGTTTTAAACTATAGTTTTATGTTCCCTAATTATCGATCTGCTTGATTGTTCGATGCACTGAAGACATTGATGCATGGGGTAAACAAAATGTAAGGGCAGCAGATTATTAAAAAGAAAAATTTGAAAATAATCGGTGAACAAAAAGAAAGAAAGAAACTGTTTTGAAGGTAAAATATTTAATGTTAACTTAAAAGGAAGAAAAATTAGAAAATAAAAATTAATAATTTTATTTCTATGTGTTTTATTCCTATTTGTTTTGTGAATGTGTGAATATTTGATTCAGTTGAAATGTAGCATATGTGTGAAGTGTTAATCACACAGCAATAGAAATTAAGGAAAATACAAGGTGGCCTAATGGACAGGAGATGGGCTAGCCAAACCGACAGAACATTTTATACTTGGTTGACTGCAATTAGAAAATTTTAATCAATATTAACCCCCTCTTCGCAAAAAAAAACAAACAAAAACAAAAACAAAACAAAACAAAACAAAAAAAACAATAACAACTGAAAATCTTTATTGAAATGAACTTTTTTTTCTTCCTCCGTTCTTATTTCTCTCTCTATCTCCTTCCCTCTTTCTCTCTCTCTCTCTCTCTCACACACACACACACACACACACACACACACACACACACACACACACACACACACACACACACACACACACACACACATATATATATATATATATATATATATATATTTATATACGTAGAAAAGGTAAAAAGGAAGAAAAATATATGTTTGATGGTTTGTTTATTTTCCAACGCGTTTCTACTTCAATCTTTTGTTTGAATATAAGAATATCTTATTCAAATTTTTTTTGTATGAGAAATAATTATGATTAATAAATTTTTGATTCACTTGGAAGTTTTCATCAGGGTTTGTAGATGTTGCTTGGTAAAAAAATGGAGTAATACTCGCTGATATGTTCAAACTGTGTCATGTCATGCGATGGAATTCTTTCGAAAGGTAAATGGTATTTTGTGGTTTGAGAAACTGATTTGTGACGTTTTATTGCTTTAAATGTTGAGACAAGGGGGGGTGCAGGCTAATCTTTAGTGTGAGTTTTGAATTATGTTAGTATTATTTTTCCTATAGACGTTGTGGTGTTTCCATTGTCGTTGTGGTATTGTCAAAAAATTGTTCCCAACTTCAATATCTCGATCTTTCATTCACCGAGCCACATCAAAAGCCCTAAATATTAACAAACATAATCCCACAATATGAATAAGAAATAAACCTAATTCAAATACCGACCCTATAAAAAGACAGGATATTTCTCCAAAATCCCACTACCACCCTCATTGAAAAAAACTTAAATTACTTAAGCATAAAAACCGCTACCTGCACAATAAAAACAATTTTAAAAAATAGTAAAGAACAACTCCAAAAACACAAATTCCCTATCCGCCTAAATTGCAATAAATTTTACACAGGCAGAAACAAGCAGAAATTTAAATAAAAGAATCTATGAACATAAAAAAAGACGTTAAAACTGGTAACACAACAAACTTTTTAGTTTCTCACAATATTTTAACTAACCACACTTTCGATTTTTAAAACTCTGCCATATTTGCTTTAATTTATGACAAAAATAAACGAAGAATAATTGAAGCATGTTCTATAGCATACTACAACACAATACTACAGTGACATGTTTTTTTTTTAAATTATCACCGTCGATAGAAAAAATAATACTAAAAGGATTCAAAATTCACACTAAAGATTAACACCCCCTTTCTCTAAACATTTAAAGCAATAAAATCCATTTTTCAAACCACAAAATGCCATTTTCCTTTCGAAAGAATTCCATCTCATGACGTGACACAGTTTGAACATATCAGCGAGTATTACTCCATTTTTTTACCTAGCAACATCTACAAACCCTGATGCAGACTTCCAAGTGAATCAAAAATTTATTAATCATAATTATTTCTCATGCAAAAAAAAAATTGTATAAGATATTTTTATATTCAAACAAAAAATTGAAGTCGAAATGTTTTGGAAAATAAGCTAACTATCAAATATTTATCTTTCTTCCGTTTTACCTTTTCTACGTAAAGTCTGTTGGGTTCAACTCATTCCTTCCCACATACATATGTATTTGTAAACACGGAAGAAAAATTTGGATAGAATTTGACAAACGACAAGAACAAAACGCCGCCATAAAATTACCTAAAAATACGAAGCAATAAAAGTAGAAAGCAAAATTTGTTAATCTAATTTTCTTGTTTTAAATCAAATAAACTAAAAAAGAAAAAAAAAAAACGAAAACTATCAAGTAATGTGTAGCTTCTCACTTTGCCTTAATAACGGTGACTATGAGTGGCATGGAATCGTATTTGTCCAAGTACGATCATCTTTGTTGGTTGTGGCCACAGGTTAGGATTTTAGTGAATTCTGCAACATGTCCAATACATGCACAATGACATTTACAAATGAAAAGCGCGGTATCCAGTGGAATACTTGAAAGTCAAGCGAGTGTTTCGGTAACTAGTTTTTCAATCATGTAAATACGATGGGGAATTGCGTTAGCTGACGGAACAAACCATCTTCATTGGAAAAACTAGTGAGTATAGCCGTATGCAAATTATCTGCGACAGGATATATGTATGTCGCACTTGTGAACATTAGTGGTGTAGTAAACCATGGCTCGGTGTCACTAATGGTAGGTGCCCTTTTATGTTGACGACTACGAAAATCCATGAAAAGCAATGCACGCTGAGCGGCACTTGCATTGAATCTGATTGAATGAAATGGTTCCTTTTGTTGGGTGATTACCATCACTATCAGTCGCCAATATCGGTAGATGCTCTGAATTTTCTCGTGCCGCAGTTATCTGTCCGAAATTCACACTTTCCTGGTGTATACTAGCAAATGTAGCCTGAGAAATAAAACCATGAGAATTTGAGGTATTCTAAGCCTCTCCGATAAAGTAATGACGCAGTAGTTTTGAATAGCAGGCCTTCTTCTTCAAAGCTCCTTTGTTATATAACAAGAGGTGGTACGAGTTTATGAACATTGCTCTTTTGTTGAAGTATTCTAAATAATCCTAATGAAAAAGTCAACAATCGGAGTTTTTTTTTCATTTGAATTCTAGTGTTGTAAGACATAAGGCAGAAAGATTATGCTACGCTAATTTTCTAAGAGTCTATAATCTTGTTACTTGTCTTCTTTGAAAATCAGCTTTCAAAATTGTGATTTTCATCTAATTTGAAACACTAACCACTGGTGAAAATATGTATCTACGACATCTACTAGATAACCTCACAAAGAATTTGCTAATTTCACTTTCTATCGAATTATTTAGAGTCACGTGTCTTTTGATACATAGGTTATGGGATTAATAAATGAAGAACAAGTACTGGTTCATATGTTAGAATAATTAATGTCTCCGGCAACCAAACAACCGTGAAACAAGTTCAGGCTTTGTTTTCAAGCTCGTTGAGACAGTACAACAAATTTTTTTCACCTTGTAGAAAAAGAATTGTCGCTGCGCCTAAACTTTTCTGGCCACATTGTACAAGCGCAGTCGTACCTTTGTCACACTGATGAGTCTATCGGAATCTTTAATGGCGTTTAGATAAAGCTGAAGAATCGCTTATTTTACTTTGATTCAAAGAAACAAGATTCGTTGCATTCAAGTTCATGACGAAGTTATGATCAACATTGATGGAAAAAGTCCCATGAGATCCGTAATCAAGAAGATTCTTTAGAATTTTATCGAAATTCTTTCAATGCTTTATACGGACAGCGAAATATGGACTGATAGTATTAATGGAGTCATTATCAAAAGAAAAGTGAAAAGACCATAACTTAAAAGTTCCACAAATAAACAGTCGAAGGGATCAATAAAAATGACGGTCGGGCTAAAATGTGTACACGTCAAGCGTATATTTACATTGAATCATAAGTCAACGAGTGTATGCTTCTGGCCTCTTCAGGCAGAATCATCATTTAGTCATTTTTATAGATTTCATAAGCGAGAGAGAGAGAGAGGGAGGGGAGACCTATTAACCTTCTAAGTCTCTTTTATGATTCATATGATGGGAGATGGAAGAATCATTAAAATGGGGCAATTCTAATTAGAATTTTCATCACGAAATACACTTTGATATCGCAACTCAATTAACATCACGTGATTCCTGTGAAAATAAGATTGTTGCAAGTGTTTTGAAATGGACAATGCCATTCAAGCCCATAAATGCAGAAAATATGGGCTGGGTAGACAGTAATTAAAGTTAAAATTTATCTGAAAATTCAGTTTTCAGAATGAAATCGTGCCAGAATCGCAATTCAACCAAGATTAAATGGAATGTGAACTGTTTTCTGCAGTTATGAAAAGAAATACCTTCATTATTTGGTATTTTTCCGGCGAATATCTTCATCTTTGTTGTCTTTAAAGGAATGTTTTGAATATCTCTCAGGGAGATCAAAGAACATATTGACCAAAATATTGTGTTCAAATGATAAAGATGAAGAGACGTGTAAATGCAACAATGCATTAAAGAGAAATTTTGCTTGAAATAGATAAATGAAATCAGAATCCATATTCAGTAAAACTAACACCAAATTCCTGGTGGTTTATTTTCCAAGTTGGAGCTGTGTCAGTACTACTGTATGGTTGCATTACTTGAACTTTAACGTAACGCCTGGAAAAAAAGCTTGATTATAACTATACAAGGATGTTTCGTGCTGTTTTGAACAAATCCACGAAGCAGCCCCTCACATAACAACAGATGTACAGCCACTTACTAACTCACAAACTATCTACGTAAGACAATCATGACAAGCAAGACGTGGTTGGTACTGCAGAAAAATTTGAAGGAATTCATTAGCGACGTTCTCCAATAGATTCCAATTGATGTTTGCCGTCTTTGCAAAAGCTTTATATTCATTAGCTCAATGCAGATACCTAACAGGAGCGATGGTCGATAAGAACGGAGTGAGAGTCAAGGAAATCCGTGCTGTTGGCCCGCGTTAAAGATGATGATTGCTAATTGATCGACAAAATTACAAGTGGTTGAAACGAAACTCTACTAGTGTGCGAAGGATTCAAAATTGGTCCCATGATTACTCGACTAATTTCCAGAACCTTTATTAGCACCTCAATTAACAGATTTAAACAATATTGAGCATGTATCGAACATATTGCCGACCTAATTAGATTTATTTCAGACTCATTAAACAAAAACAATTCGATTATGGACAAATGTTGAACATACCTTGACTCTCATATACCATATAATGACTTCGCACCTTATAGACTTTATGCTATGTCACGTTGTTGCCTTATTCTAGCGAGAGGAGCGGGCTACTCGTTATTTTGAATTTTTTACGACACTTTTGATACTTTAGTTTAGATATAAACATAGTTCGGTAGTTCCTAACATGAATCAAAACTTGCACTGACAAGGAACAAATTTGTTCTTTTATATCGATTCTCAAATAAATAGTATTTAAGAAAAGTAAAATAAATTATATGCTGATACTTATAATTTTTCGTTGTATAAAAAGCAATTTTCAAATATTCAAGATATTGAAATGAGAGAGAGAGAGAGAGAGAGAGAGAGAGAGAGAGAGAGAGAGAGAGAGAGAGAGAGAGATGTGTTTTTTCTCCAAAATTGACCCAGAAATGCTGAAAAGATCAACATCCTGTTATATTTCATACACCCATATCTCCTCATTTCCTTGCAGTTTGGATAATGTATTCCCAGCAGAAACTTCATTATTCTTATATTATGCCATAGAGAAGTTCTGAAACAATATTGGGGGAGAGAGAGAGAGAGGCAAGAATTTTATAAGTATAATCATCATCATCATGTCGTGCCGCTAGCACGGATATCCCTGACCCTCTCTCGCCACTTTCCCTATCGTTCATCACCTCTGGCAGGTCTTCAGGGCTACATCCCGTATCCTCACAGAGCTGCTGTATGAATGTTCGAGCTGGTCGTCCTGCTTTTGCTCGGCCATATGTGGGGGTCCATAGGAGTACATCACTTATGAGCTCATCTCTGTTTCTCCAGCAGTGTCCTGGTTTGTCTAACTTGGATAGTTTTCGTGATGGGAGGCAGGTGGCCGTATAGTTGGTGCTTTGTTGGGTGTTGCCGCCCGGACTTATTCAATATTGCTCGCAACATTCTTGTGTAGTTGCCGTCTAGCTTCTCCAGCCGCTTAGCGTCCAAGTGGTGCATACAGCAGTATCGACACGACCGCTGCCTGGAAGAAATTACGTTTCATTTTATCGGTCAGGTCTGATTTCCATATGATCGATAGCTTATTGATAGCTGTCAATGCCTTCGTTAGCCGCGTGTCGATGTCTTTTTCGGTTGATGAGACACTGCTTCCTAGGTAGGGGAACTTGTCTACCAGTTTCAGAGAGGTTCCGTCTAGTGTAGAAAGGACGCCTGCTTGATTAAAGCACATATATTCAGTTTTGTGTGCATTGACATGGAGGCCAATGCCTGCGGCGACTCGTTCCAAACTATGCAGTAGTGTTTCGGCTTGGTTGGGCGTATTTGCCAATATTGCTATGTCATCGACGTAGTCGGCGTCGGTAATTGTTTTTGCGGGTGCCTTCTGCTTCTTTTCTTTGTCAGCTCGAAGCCGTTTTCTCTGATTTTATCAATCGATGTTCTAAGCACGTAGTCTAGGCAGATGATAAAGAGGTATGGGGCTAGCGTGTCCCCTTGTAGTACTCCTGCTACAATGTCGAAGTATTCTGTGTCTCCATCCGGTGAACGTACTTTCACTTTGGTGTTTTTGTAGAGAATCATTATTGCTGCTACGGTTTCTTTTGGTAGGCCGTATGCTTGTAGGATTTGTTCTATCTTCCCTCTGTGAATGGAATCGAAATATAAAGTTACGAAGCATAAATAGGTTTTATGTCTTGTACTGAAAAGATTGAAGTCATCCTTTCTTTTAAAAATTGGCTTCTTTGTAATGGTTGTCATTTACAAGAATTTGCTTAGTTTAGCACAAAGCCAGAAGTGTGGAGAACCCAGTGAAGATCAAACTTATCAGCAATAGTCTGCTAGTTAATTTTTTTCGGTATTACATCATGCAAGGTGCCCAACCGCTTTCCAATAGTTGGTAACAGAAATACAGGTTTCTCTTTGGAAGAAATCTATATTTTGATTATTGTGCTGGACATATTTTTTCAACCAATCAGGTTGAAAGTTACAAAATTCAGTCTTTTTCAGACTGTTAGATTGCGCCTTTTAAATCCTCTTTTTGAAGAAAGTTTTGACTAAACGGCAAATATGAACAAAATGTTTAGTCATTATTTTTAGCATCCACTTTCACACAAGTAAATCACATTTTGGAGAAATTTTCAAAACAGAGTGAGAATTTTAATTAACTTTTTGTATGAGAACATTGGACTTTGAACATGTTTAATTATTTCAGACACTTAACTACAGATTATGGGACCGAAACATTACTAATACTATTACTACTGCTGCTACTGCTACAGTGAAAAATAAACAGAAATTAATAAACGATTTTTAACAGCAATTGAAAACAACCCCAAAAAGTTTGTTTTAAAATGAGTTAAATTACTATAGTTTATAAATATTATCATCTTCAGAACGTATTGCAATAAATGTTGGTTACTTTTAAACTTTGAATCGTGTAAAGATATTTCTCACGGTTAATGATGTCAATGTGGGGATGGTTGGTGTTAAGAGTGGAAACCAAACTGTTTCTGTTTCTCCCATTTCTTTGGATCATAAAGTAATGTCGTTAGGGTGAGGAGCAGTGGATCCCTCCCTCATCCACATGTCTGCAAATATTCAAACAGATCAACTAACTCGAAGCCACAAGGCAGCACACGCCGGAAATGCTTGGTATGTACAAACAAAAATCCCGCTGTGTGTTCGTTTTACAGTCGTTGTGAAAGCATTTGGCGTTCACATATATGCACGACGAAAGCAAATGGAAATGAAATGTTAGCGAGAACAGGTAGAAGGAAGAGGTGGGCTGCGTTAACAGAAGAAGATAAGATTAGATCCCCCTCTCTCTCTTTCTCTCTGTCTCAACCTCCTTATCTATCTATCTATCGTATGCCAGCTAGTCCCTCAGTGTTTTTTTTTAGAGTACGTGTGTAGGCGTGTCCGCGTGAAGACCAGTGCAAGTGAAAGCGCTAAGGGTTGCAGGTACAGAGAATCTGATTTTTCCAGTTGAAAAAAAAAAAAAATGACCGGCAAATAAATGAAATGACGAGAGGGAATTGTGCACGGATTTGGGCGTCGCCTTGCGATAAAAATCCACGCTGAAGACCTCAAGCGTCTTTAAAATGTCAAATGAGGAAAGGGAAGAAGAGACAATGCAAAAGAAAGGCCTGAAGAAGAAGCGAAAAGGGAAGAAATGGAAAAGCGAGAAAAGACAAAATGTAATAAAAGAAAAAGCAAAACAGCAGATATAATCTGCAAAATAATAAAATTAAATTTTTTTTTTTAGAAAATGATTTCCTACTGAATCGTCGAAGACAATCAAAAAGAGAGTGATACCCTAGGTATGGAAAAAATAAAAGAAAGAAAAGAAATAGTGTGATAATATAAGGAAGGAAATATGATGAAAAAAGAAGAAATGCGAGAAAAATGATAAAATAAAGTGCGACCGAATAGAGAGAGAGAGAGAGAGAGAGAGAGAGAGAGAGAGAGAGAGAGAGAGAGAGAGAGAGAGAGAGAGAGAACAAAAGTTGTGTCCAGAAAGGTGAACATGTTGAAATCTTTTGAATGAGACAAACGGTGTCTGTGGCCTTCCTAGATACCCACTGTATTCGTCAACACCCTTCGCTTTTCTCCCAGAACCCATCATCTTTCTTACTGTCCATTAATTTCATTGTCTGTCATCAACCCTTGGGTACTCAGTGCTTTTACTCATTACTTTCCTCACTGTCCATAACTTTCGCTAGCGTCCATCGCCTTCCTTGCTGCCCAACAGTTATTGCGCTAAGGAAAACTGTTGACATCATTTGCTTACTTTTGTGTCGTGGTAGGGCGGCTGATTACCATCACAAAGAGAAGTAGGAGATATGTAATAATAGAGAATAAGAGGGAAGTAAAATACTTGCTAATAGTATATTTATTCGATAAGAAATTCATATACAACACTCGCCGTCTGTCTGGGAGCTAATTAATAAGATAGACGCAACCATTCTTTTACGGTTCATAGAGGAGGTAGGTAATCCTATACAACACTCCCACTAAGACAAATGCCTTTCTTGAAAAAGGTATTTTCTTCTATTAGGATGTACGTTTAAAGTTTCTCTAGGGTTCCTTTTTCTTTAACTTGGCCTTCGAAGTTTGATAACTTGAGGTGTTGGCAAATTAAACGTGTCACACAAAACTTCCATTGGTAAATGTGTTTGTACATTTTCTTCTGGAGTAAATCTATGTTTCAATTAGTTAACATGTCTTTTATGTCTCCTGTTTGGACCCTGTATCATGTAAGTGGTTTTTCCAAACCTGCATCTAATAACATAATCTTTCCATATTTCTTTACCAGAAATATACAGCTTGAAAAAATGTTTATCTCCAGGTTTTAAATATCTATTTAACGTTTGTTTGGTGTTTTTCCAAAAGTTTTCCAAACGTCATGGCAACAATTTATCATAAATCGATCTTACTCTCCAACCAAACGTTAATTCCGCTGGAGATAAACCTGATTGTGTATTTGGATGATGGGTCATTCTTTAGATCCTGAGAAATTGTAGACTTACAACCTCGTTTAGCTCGCCATTAATTTTCTTTAATCCACGCTTAAACGAATCTACAAACCTCTTGACTTTCCCCTTTGACTTCGGGTGAAACGCTGGTGTGGTAATATGTTCAGTGGAGTTGAATTTACAAAATTTTGCAAATTCACTTGAGATAAATTGTGTTTGGAGACAATCGTTTCAGGAAATCCGAACCTTAAGAGTAATTTCATTTAAGAAATTCACTGATACAGTCGAGGTTTCGGGTCATTTCGAAAAACTGTCCAGAATTATAAAATAGTATGAGCCATTCAATGGTCCCGCTAAATCAATGTGTAATCTTTTCCATGCAACATCAGTCTTTGGCCAAGATTCAAATTTTATTGGTGGTGATTTTTCTGCAAGCGCACAACCTCTACAGTTTTTCACTAAAAGTTCTATTCCCGGCCAAAATACAAAACTTCTCATTAGTGACTTCATTCTACTCATTCCAGAATGTATAATATGAAAATCTTTTAAAATCTGTTTTTGTAATAAAGCGGGTATCACCATTCTCACTGTGTACATTAATACATAATCACAAATTGAAAAAGTAATATTCTCCATGGTATTTTTTAAAATTTATTTCCTGCTGATGTTTCCTGCTTTTTAATTTTTACAATAAAATCGTCTTTTTTAGCTTCAATCGTGATTTTATCTAAAATAACAGGTAACTCACTGACTGTGTTAAATAAGACGTTTTTTAATTTAATTTTTCGATCTTAGCGATGCAATTACAGTATCTTCAAACGGTTCGTTGAACTTGGGAATTAGTTTAGACAGCCCATCCGTATGTCCTAATTCTTTTGATGGTATATATTCTAATTTAAAATCATAATCTAACAATAAGGTTCTCCAACGTCGTAATCGATTCGCTGTATGTTTAGGGATATCTAGTTTAGAACCATAAATACTTAATAACGGACGGTTGTCCGTTTGTAATAAAATAAACGTTCAGCCATGCACCATCATATGAAACTTTTTACGTCAAAAATTATGGCCTCTTTTTCAATTTGACTATATTTTTTTTCAACTGCTAGCAAAGTCCTAGATGTGTGCTCTATAGCCTTCGTTTTTCCGTCTCTAAATTTGTGTAAGATAACAGCATCAATATTAGTATCACTGGCGCATGACGCTACCACAATGTCCTGTTTCGGATTGTGATGTGTTAGTAATAAATCTGAATTTAGTATTTCAATGATTTTTTTATGGATTTTTCACATTCATTTGACCAATTCCACTCAACATCGTTTTTTTAGCAAATTATTCAGTACGGGTCTCCATTTATATATATTCGATACATAAATACTATAATAATTTACAAATCCTAGGAATGCTTGCAAAGTAGACACGTTAGTTGGGAGATATATTTTTAACACAAAACACCTCTCGTCATCCGGTCTTTGTCTTTTCAAGTCTATGATCATCTCAAGATATTTTCTTCTAGTCATAAAAAATTCACACTTAATATTACTCACTTTGAAATCCAAATGTTTAATCCTTTCGAAAAAATTTTCTATGCACTCTGCGTGCTCTTTTCTTTTTTTCTCTTTATGAATATGTTATCCAAATAGGCAACTGAAAAATCCTGCCACCATAGCATTCATTATCAACTGCAAAATATTAGGTGTGACTTTAATTCCAAAAGGGAGTCTATCAAAATTGTAAAGCCCTTTATAAGTAATTATCGTAAGTAATTTTTACAACTTTCGTCCACCTCAATCTGAAGATACGCACCTGACAAATCTATTTCGAAAAGAATTTTCCGCCTTTCAAATTCGCGAATATATTTTCTGGGCTTAGAAGAGAATAATTAAGGATTTTTTAAACTGTCGTTTGACCCCGTGGAGAAATCCGTACGAACTCTTATCTTACTATTTTTCTTTTTTTTTTACATAGACAGTTTGTGCACTCCCCTCGCTGTAATCCACTGGTGAAATGCCCCCCAAATTTTCAAGTCCGTCTTGTTTATTATTAATACTTTTCAGAGCCGCAAAAACAAAAAAAAAAAACAAAAAAAAAAATCCCACAAAAAACAAACAAACAAAAAACACTACATTTTAGTTTGAAAACAGGGAGAGCATTATCTTTGTATTCAAATGTAGCTTTTATTTTTGAACATTTTCCCAAATCCTTTGAAAGTACATCAGGGAATTTATTTTTTTGACACATTTTATATTTTTCGTCCGACATATTTGTATTGGGGTGGCTAATTTTTGTATGATTACAAAACGAGCTTATGGGCAAGTCCAATCAATTCCAAATAAGTTGAGAGTATCATTTTTAATACATATGCTTTCGCTTTAGCCAACTTGCCATTCACGGAGACATTTATTGTTATTCGTCCTCTAAAATAAATTTATTGCCACAAACACTCCGTGCTACTTTCCCAGAAATTCAAACCAGGTTTCCCTATAGCTTTCCATGTTTTTTCGTTTATAATGGAAGTGTCGCTTCCCATGTTTAACTGCACCCTAATACGTTTGTTATTCAATTTAACATCCATAAATTTTCTGTATAGTGTTTCATTCCTATCTTTTTGGTCGGCATTACCTTTGCTGGTTCTTGCAAAGTTTCCTTTTTAATTTGACAATGCATCTGCCCATGGCTGACTGTTAGACGCCTGAAACATTTTTGTTCCTGAATGGACAACAGATATTAAGATGCAGATCACTACAACCAAACTATTGATATGACTTTTTTCTTCGTTTCAATTTTTAAATTCGTGATCCTTTCACATTCCTCGACTACTGCCAGCAACGTTAGTTTCGAATGCGCTTCAAGCTTCGATAATATATACCAGATCGGATTTCAGAGTCTCTTTCTGCCGTTAACTCTCGGATAAATATTAAGCATTTAAAATCATCTGCTGTTAACTCATTCAGTTTAAATCTATTGCATTCCCTATTGACAATGCCAGCGTAGGTGACATGATTGTCGTTCGTCTTTTTCATAAGATTCAGACACTAGTATCGCGTATGTAATAAAGAGCTTTTTTCACTAAAAATTCTTGACAAAATCAAAACTTTTTTATCAAAAGCTATGTTCCTGGCTTTTTTTTAGGCAAAATATAGTTGCAGTACTTTTCGAATTCTACCGGTGATAATTTTCGTCACAGGAGAAGTGCCTTTTTCTCGTCTTTCCATGATGCAAAAGTTACGCCTTCTTCGGGATTATAAGGAAACTGACTAATCGAATTATCGACTGTGTCCGGAGTGAATGAAATTGTTGAACTATTTCATTTTGCAGACTTTTGCAAGACTGTTTCCAAAAGTTTTGATTGTTGCATCAAAATTTCCTGCTGTTGTAGAAATTGTTGTTTCAATCTTTCGGGGGAAATCCCCTGTTGTTCTTGCTGTAGTTGTAGTTGTAAGACAAAAGTTTTCATCACGTTTGCCAACTCCTCCATTTAACTGTGGTGTCAGAACCAAAAACGAAAAAAAATTTCTTTTTCGAGTGTAGCCACTTCTTTCTGCTGAAATTTAATTTTGGCTTCGTACTTCGTCGTAAATTCGAAACTTTGTTGTTACTTTTGTGTCGTGCTAAGGCGGCCAATTACCAACATAAAGAGAAGTAGGAGATATTTAATAATAGCAAATAAGAGGAGAGTCAAATATTTTGTAATAGTATATTTATTCGATAAAGAATGCATATACAACACTCTAACTTGCCGTCTGTGTCTGACAGCTTATTAATAAGATGGACGCAGTCATTCTTTTACAGTCTATAGGCGAGGTAGGTTATCCTATTCCGAACTTACCCACCCCAATATTGTAACGAACTCTTCATTTTATTGCTTAAATTTTGTTTATATATTTAAGCTTCGATATGATCATCTTAGGGAGAGTATAAGTAAGCATAAATAACCTATTCAAAAAGATATTTTTGTTTTCCACCAAGCCTCTATTGAATAAAATATTTTACATTTTTGTCCTACTCTTTTTTTTTTTTATCTATCAAGCAGCTTTATAATTCAATCTTTACAATATATTTGATATTTTTCATCAAAAAACTGATCCAGGTATCTTTTACAGTTTTTTAGGGAATTGAAATTTCTTTTTTATTAAAAAAGATGTGTAACGGTTGAAAAAATGGTGATATGAAAGTGCAGAGTCTAGAAAAAATCTTCACTGCTAAAGCTGCAACAATCTTGCCTGATCAACAAAGAAATATGCAGTCTCGAGATTACATTCTGATGGATAGGATATCGTATACTTTATTTTGACTAATTCCGAGCTTTTAAAAAAAATCTATTGCTGTTTTAATGATTCTAACTCGGAGCAGAACTCGTTCAAATCAATTTTTTGCTTTTCCAGAATTTGCTAACAGAAGAGGAATTGTTTCCAGTAACTCCATTTACGCAATATAATCTTCTGTGGATATAGATTACTCTTTGTTACGTTTAGGGTAATTTCACTTGTCCGATTATTTGTTGCATTCTGTACATTGCTGTGAAGTAATCACTTTTTATCGCACGTCACAATTTCTTTAAAACAAGTCAGACATTTTCATTGTGTCATTTAACACACAAAAATGAGGTTAAACGTTTATTTATTTATTTATTTTTTTGTTTAATTCATATGGAAGCCATGCATCAAAGCAACTAACTATATAAGCGGATGAAAATTATTTCATTTACTTGGTTTGGATATTTTAAGTATATTGGCGATTTCCCACTTGCTGCATAATGTTGACAATTCTCAGGTAATATTTTCATTTGATCACTATCAAATTTAACCGGTCTCTTCGGCCGTGGAGCATCGTTTAGTGGGAAAACGCCAGATGGAAAATTCGCAAACCAAAATTTCTGACACGTTTAGTTATTCACATTTCACTTATTTCGAAATAAAAAGGTATATATAAAAAATGTTCTTCATTTTCTTCCATCTATAATGGTAGAATAAAAAAAAGATACAACAATTAAAAAAGATTGATGCTGATATGACGGTGTCACAATGCAATACAATAAAAATGATCTTTATGAATGAATTTAAATAAAATTGAACATTATCTATGCCATTTAACAAGAAGTACTGAACGAGATTTGGAGCTATTCAATAAACATACATACATACATTCATGTATATATACATATATATGTGTGTGTGTGTGTGTGTGTGCGTGTGTGTGTGTGCGGAACTACCCGAGGAAGCGTCGTGCCGTTTTCAATAAAAGCAACAACAAACAAAACAGCAGTTGTACGGCCACTTACCTCCCATCTTACATACTAAGTACGACAACCAAGATATGCTGGATGCAGCTGGAGGAATTAGGATGAATTCATAATCAATGTTCTCTTATGGACTCCAATAGATGGACGCAATCGTGTTGTCCAGCCACCAAAAACTTATCTTTATCTACTCTGTGTGGATACTAAATGCCATCCAGAAGACCTACCAAGAGAGATCACCTATAGAAACGAAGAGAGAGAGAGAGAGAGAGAGAGAGAGAGAGAGTGTGTGTGTGTGTGTGTTAAGAGAATACGTGCTTTCAGCACGCATTTACATACATATATATATATATATAAGTAAAGTTGGTGACCTTAGTCGAGGGTGACTCGAAGGCTCCTTTTCCAATAGCTTCAAACCAAGGTGTCAACTAGGGCGCTACCCTTTTCCCTAGATTGCTCCATTTTACCCGTGATCTTTATCTTATCATGCTGAGTGTTAAACAAGGCAGCATCAAGTACCATTTTTGGAGTCTTTGGTATGACTCAACCTGGGATTGAACCCGGTCTCCCGGACCATTGGCGAACACTCTACTCATCAGACCAATAGCCCGGTTATATATATATATATATATATATATATATATATATATATATATATATATATATATATATATATATATATATATATATATATATATATATATATATATATATATATATATATATATATATATATATATATATATATATATATATATATATATATATATATATATATATATGACCGGGCCATTGGTCTAATATATATATATATTTATATATATACAATCACAATAATGTACAGGTTGTACATGATCTAAAAAGTCGATGTTTAGTTATTTTAAAATTAGCTATTATCAATTAAAGAAAAATTTTGAGCTGTCCCAAGAATTATTACGCAGATCTCCAGTTTCATTTTCTTATGATAACTGTTATTCATTTACTAGAGTCATGGCATTCTTTTGATTTTCCTCAGGTATTTTTAATGGAAATCTTTTTTATTTGTGAACTATAACAATTTTTATCTCCTGACACTTTTTATTTGCATTTGAAGATAAGCAATTTTTTTTATTGCTAAGATTTTTTTCTTTCGACGGACACTGAATGGCACTTTGCACGTGGGCGTCACGCTTCCAGAAATTAGAGTTGCAAGAAAAAAAAAAATTAAATGAAAAGAAGATTGTTTTATATTTTAGTTACAATTCTTAAATTGACTCACAGTGAATTCAGTTTTGGTGTTGTTATCTTTCTCGTCATCTGAGTGTAGTTCCCAGTTTTCCTTCTCGACTTGTTTGCGATAAAATATCGGCGCCATGATATTCCTATCGGAAAAAAAACTTTCAAAGCAGCTTTTATAATACTGCAAATAGCTCATTTTCTTCGCAGACTTTCTAACTTGGAATTCGGCTGTTTGAATATTTTTCATCCCTGAGATGAAAACAGATGAATGGGTAAAACAAATATTTCATCTGAGATAAAGTAAAGTCATAAAATATTAAAAAAAGGTTTGACTTCTACAAATGGGTTTCTGATTAAGACAAAAACTGGTTTTGTTATACAATCGGCAACTTCCTCCAGCACATTAACTTCTACTATTTACTTAAAGAAACGGGGAAAATGTCGGGTCAGAAGATTGTTTTACTCAAGTATTCTAGATTATGGGGGCTGATTTCATTAAAAATTTGCCCGACACGATCACTGGCGCCAATTATCTCAACCATCAAGCAGTAACAAGAACTTACTTTAATTTGAATGAATTCTCAGCAAAAGAGAATTCATATCTTCAAATACATTTTCTTTTTTGTGACAGCGGTTATGGTTTATACTCGGGTAATGAACAACATTTTAAGACCAATTTTCCTCTAAAAAACAAGGTATTATCGTTTTATTACACGAGATGTTTTAAAACGTCCAAGTTTAGTTTGTTTCCGTAACTTCAATCTTAAGTGTCCCTTCAATCTTAAGTGTCTGGGGACGGATCCACTCAACTGAATTGTTTCTGAAATTTTATTATTTGTTAAATGTTGTTAATATAAAGTTAACGTAAGCATTTTAAAATTTATCGAGCGGTTTTCTCAAAATGCTTTATCATTGTTAGTGTGAAATAACTGTACATGGGGCTTAAAAGTAAATATCATAAACTGCTTTATGATTATTTTTCAAACCATTATAACAAACTTTTCTCATGACATTATGATGTGTAATCTGATTGATCAGGTTTCAATGTCATCAACGGAATTATACTCTACTTGAGTGCTTTGCATTTTATACCAATAAAAATAAAGACAAATCAAACGTTGGTGAAACAGAATTTGTTCTATAGAAAACTGGGGAAAAATTAATATCATTTTTTGTTATTTCATAATCACACGACAAAGAGAAAACATTTGACACAATCACCTGATTCTACATTTCGCATAATGAAGATCAAGGTTCAATTTAGGTAACTTTTTTCATGTATTTTAATTTAATCAATAAAACCATGTATCAAAAAATGAAAAAAATGTTTCGCAGTCCGTTAATCTCTTTCTCTCTCTCTCTCTCTCTCTCTCTGTTTATATATATATGAGTATGTATGTATATATGTGTATGTATGTGCATACGTATGTGTGCGTGTGTGTCTATCTCATTCTATTCACACACACACACACACACACACACACACACACATATATATATATATATATATATAAACGTATTTGAGTGTTGATCTAGGCAGAATTTTCTCTTTTAAACATACTTGATGAAATAAGACAGACACTCCGTGTTTGCCAATTCTATCTTTGATCCGCTCAAGTCTCTGTATGAGTCGTTTGACTTTTGCATGAAATTGATTTGGGAAATTCCCCTTCCACTTGTTTGTTTTCCAACTCGTTATAAAATTGTATATGACTCATCAGTGTGTTGGTCATTTCATTACTTAATACCCTGAAGATGGCTCCAGTTGGAGCCAAAAGTAATTGGGAAAAATACGTCAACTTCCAATTTTTATTCAATCAATCCAGAAGGCAAACGACTCCTACGAATGACTTGAACAGATCAAAGATAGAATAGGCACTTTGTGTCTGCCCTATTTAATCACTCTCTCTCTCTCTCTCTCTCTCTCTCTCTCTCTCTCTCTCTCTCTCTCACACACACACACACACACACACATATATATATATATATATAGGGTCGTTCCCCCGAACTCTATAGGTTGAATAAATATATATTATTCGAGAAGGAAATTCAAGGGATAGGAATATCCAACTTAAGTCCTATTGATGTATAGTTAATTTGGGATTAAGATTACATCAACTCTTAACGTGCAGAGCGAAAAAACACTTTTATATAAAAACAAAAAGAAAAAATTCACTTCCTTGGTGTCATTATAAATTTATTTCAGGTTGTTAAAACCTTCATCAGAAGTACAATTCAAATTTTTTTTGGTGTTCTTATATTGTTTCCGGTGAGAATGGGAGTTGAAAAAAAAATTCTTATATCTATTTCTTAAGAATTTAGAATAGTTTTTTTAAATCAAAATAATTTTTAAAAATATTTTATCATATTTTTTGATGAAGAAAAATTTTTAAACGTTATTTTTTATTTATTCAATGTTTACATAATCCTATTAAAAAAAACCTGTTACCCCTAACTTAAATACTACTGAAAATTAAAAAAAACTTAATCCCGGAAAAAGTAAGTAGTGGTTCGCGACTTATTTAAAACGATAGATAAAATTTGTATTCTACTTTTATTGAGATTATTATGTTTTGTCAACATTAAAAAATATATTTCGCGTTATCAGGAAATAATAATCAAATGCTGATCTTAATTTGCAAAAACTTATTCTAACTAATAAAATCATCATAAAAGTTCATGTTATTTATATTAAAAAGAAATTAATATGTCAAATGTTAAGTCAATCGTATTAAACAAAGAAATTATATGTAATTAACCTATCGAAAGTTAAGTAATCACAATAAGTAAAGAATTAATTAGTAATTGATATTTTATAAATGTAACTAATATTTTATATCATAAATAAATTAAATATTCGATTTTTAAATTTGTGTTTACCAATAGCAAAAAAAAAAACGGTGTAATAAAAAAACGGTGTTGTATTGGAATAATTCTTACTCGTTATAGTCTATTAAACTTATTCTTATTTATTCTTATTTTCAATTTTATTACCTTATTATAAAAACATGTTTACAATTTATCTATTAAAATTTATTGTATTCTTTACAAGAAACAATTAAAGTAATTAATTATTTAGTCTATTTCGTAAAAATTTTGGATTAATATATCAATACATAGAATTAAAAATATATAAATCACTTAATTAATGGTAGTTAAATATATTTAATGTTAATAATATATCAAGTTAAATCATACTAAGTAAATTAAGTAAATTTCTATTTAAATATTTTTATATACATATTTTCTCTTCTAAGCATAAATTACACTTACCATGTAAACTATTTGTCGAGGAGGATCTTTTGATTATCTTCCAATTTATAATAACTGTTAGTCCTAGCTCTATTAGAACCCAGTAATACCTAGATAAGACAGTTTAATTTATTAATGTTGGATTTCTAAATGATTGTAGATAGTAAGACTAATAGACTATAACGAGTAGAAATAAATTAATAAGACTAATAGACTTTTAATGAGTAGGAATTATCCCAGTACTACACCGTTTTTTTATTACACCGTTTTTTTGCTATAGGTAAACACAAATTTAAGAATCGGATATTTAATTTATTTATATTATGAAACATTATTTACATTAATGAAGTATTTATTACATATTAATTCTTTACTTATTGTGATTACTTAACTTTCGATAGGTGAATT